>WOGN01005692.1:0-13001 GCA_015342105.1 Leptinotarsa texana
AGTTTCACATGAATGGGATTTTCTAAATCCAGATTGTTCTTTAATCAAAATATTATTTTTCGCTATAAATTTCATCAATTGTTCTTTTACTGTGATTTCTAATATTTTCTCATAAATTGGCAGGGTATTTATGGGTCTAAAATCAGATCCTAAAACGGTGTTTGCAATAAAAATAATAGATTGTCTGATTGTCAACATGGATTCACAGAAAATAAAAACACTGCAATTCCCCATGCATGCTCGTTAATGAAGTCTCAAAATCACTCGACAATAATCTCAGCGCTAGGGCTGTTTATAGACTTTTCTAAGGTGTTTGATTGTGTAAATCATGACATCCTCCTATATAGATTAAAAAGATGTGGTATCAGAGGTATTGCAATAAAGTGGTTTGCCTCATACTCAAGTGCTAGATATCAACAGGTTGAATGTAATAATAACAATTTGTTGAACTCAGATTTCAAAAATATTGAATAATAACACCTCGAAAAGTAAACGCTATTTTTGGTGGGAAAGTGCTGGTAGTAAGTAACTGCTCTCGATAGATATTAATTAAATTTAATTATTAGTTGATGGTCGACAATAGTCGAAAATTTCTTCCACAAACTTTCTTGCTTCACTTTCTAT
The DNA here is from genome assembly GCA_015342105.1 of Leptinotarsa texana. NCBI lineage: Eukaryota > Metazoa > Arthropoda > Insecta > Coleoptera > Chrysomelidae > Leptinotarsa > Leptinotarsa texana. The sequence goes on from WOGN01005692.1 coordinate 625, forward strand.
CAACCAAGTTGGTATCTTCAAGGTATAATTATAACTGTTATGGTCTTTGAAGTTCATTAACATGGATACCTTTGTTTTCCAGGAATTTATATAAATGAAAAAAATAAATTACTGCCCAAAGAATATCAAGGAATTGGAGTTAGAATAGAGGATGACGTTTTGATAACTGTAAATGGACCTGTTGTGCTTAGTAGAAAATGCCCAAAACACATTGATGATATTGAAAAACTTGTGTGTCGACAATAGTAAATATTATTTTGTTTTACGTAAAAAGGTGTATACATTTTAGGACAAAATAAATTGTTGTTTTTTATTTTCTTGTTGAATGTTTAAAACCTTTTCAATTTGTAAATTGCAAGGTTCCTTATTGAAGATTATTTATAGTGATTCTGTATTTAAACTTACGTTACTTCAAATCACGGTTTATTGAGATTCAGAAATTCCTGTCGATACCTATTTTTTTACGATTCCCAAGTCACTTCCGAAAAGTGACAACACCTTAGGCGGGTCGCACTTGAGCGAGATAGTTTTTATCTTTTGTTTTTTTTTGGGTGAAGATTTGTCTATTGCCTATAGAGTTTGAAAGAGAATTTTTGCTGCTGAATCACATATTGCTAATGAATTACTAGTACTAGTAAGCTGATGATTATTTGCTTGTGGTTTTAAAGTTCAAAAATTCCATTTGGAAAGTCGTTTGTGCCTGCCAATTATTTTAGGTATTTAACATATTTATATCAAACGAGCTATTACGTTCTCCTGTTTGTCTGTTAATTTACAAGAAATTCTTGCTCTTGAACAAATTTAAGGATCATGCAGTTCGATGGAAAATTGCATACACAAGAAACGTGGCCAATGGCCGCTAAGTAGTTTTGCGTCGCTCTGACTGACTATGTCTGAAGAGAGAAACCACCAAACAATGACAGATTCGTTTTACAAACCTTTTAATCACTTCAATGACAAATTAGTAAAGACTTGCAATAGTTATGTGTACTCTATATATAATCAAGAAGAGAGGGATCCCGAAACCACTGAACAAGATTTATCCAATGTAAAAGTATGTCCCACAATTTCTTAGTTGACCTAATTTTAGACAATAATAACAAACATATAGCTATATACACATGCAAACATGTTTTGTTTTTTTATACAAGTGAAATTATGAGTCAACAGTAAAACTCAATGAAAGTTATGAAATACATAATTTAATGCTCACCTCCCGATGCCGATTACTTAACATCAAGAAGATGTTATTTTTCTTAGGGTAAAGATCAATCCGATATCCAACTATCAGATTTAAATACTGAATTGCAACGTGTCCAACACACCGTTCCAGAATTCGCAATTCAAAGAAAACAAAATGGGTTAATCCTCCTGAATGTATTTTCACCTTCGAAAAAGCACCCCATATTTTTGTAAATTATCTCATGAGACCCAACTGTTTCATTCTCATGAAAAAAAGCAAGTGTACTCAGCAGTTTTTGCGCGCTTGCAAAAACAGATTATAAGTAAACCTTTTGGACGGTGCATAAAATAAATTCAAAATGGTACCGCGATATGAGCCTTGCTGTTTGATTGAGAACGAGTTTATCAAAAAACCTTAAAGACATCGCTAAATTCAATGCCACAAAAACCCAAGCAATCGGTTTTCTCCAAACGGGTAAATGTCTACGAACCGGGTATAATAATGTCAGAACACACAATTCCACTTTCTGCTTGATAAGTTTGTATGAGTATTGTTCTCATGTATGGAGCTCCTCTCCTAAGCATACCCTGAAGCTGCTGGATTCTATTCAGAAATGAGCCGTCTGCCTGATTGGAGTCACGAACATCACTTGCAACCTTGATAGTCTGAAACATCGAAGAAAGGTTGGAGATTTATGTCTCTTATAGATAGATACTTTCACGGAAGGTATTCAAGTGACTTGGCACATTTGATTTTACCAAGAGTGGTACATATCAGAAATACATGACGGACTGTGGCTGCTCATCGTTTTGAGGTTAAACTCAATACACCTGAAACTTCACTGTTCAATAACTCTTTCATTTGGAGAACTGCGTTAATGTGGAATAAACTTTCTGATGACGTTTTTCCAAATGAATTTAATCCCCAGCGATTAAAATCCAACTTGAATCGCTAGTTTCGCATAGTCACCGCTCTTAGAGTGCCTTAAAGATTTTCCTAAAGTGCTTGTGCTTGTTATTAAACAAAAATTAAGTATGAAGATACATACACGTGCAATTTTCTGTGACCTGTTGAAGGTATTTGATAATATTTTGGGAAAGTTTTTGGCTCCTTCGAAAGGATATGTCAGACTTACAGAACGAGGGTAATAGTTGCTGATAATTTTAATATTCCAAAAACCCACAAATCGGTAGGGCAGAGAACATTTTCGTATATAGCACCCAAGATATACAATGCATTGCCAGAAAACAGAATTAATAATAATTCAATCAGATTCAAGAAAGATGTGAAAACGTGGATTCTCAGAACGGATAGAAACTTTTTTCATATGATGATAAACCCTTCATTAGGCATAAGAGGGTGGAAGAAGGGAAAAGAATTAAAAAATGAATATAAAAAACATATACATTGCACATCGTTGGCCTTGCATGAGCTGAACAAAATGTCAGGTTACTGTTTCTTTCTTTATTTTGGGTAAAATCCATAACTTCGGTACTTCTCAATTTGTATTCATTCGTTTTTTCTATTATATTATTTTTTTGATTAGTTGAATACCTCAACGACATTCGTACATTTATTGTTTTCTGCTCTTAATAAGTTTTGTCATGGGCAGGTTCGCTAGAACCTAAATGACTGCTCTGTTTTGTTTGCAATACTGTAAATTATGAAAAGTTGGTTGTATTTTGGAACTGCAAATAAATTATTATTATCTTGTTACAAAAAATGTGGGAATCTTCCAAACTGGAAGGAAAAGCCCTCCTGAAATTATACAGAAGACACTATTCTCTACTCATATTCCAAACATTCGTTATGGAATAAATTCAGATATCATTCATAGGAGTTCTACACTAAAAGAATGGTAAAAATTTGCACTTAATGGAACACTGTCATCCTTACTGGTAGAAATCGATGTTTCGCCGTAAGATACTTGCCTTAGGGCGAAACATCGATGTCTATCATTACTACACCAAAGTTTCCAAATAGTGTTCCAGTTTATATTCCAAACATTCGTTATGGAATTAAGTCAGATATCATTCACAGGATTTCTACATGATATACTAAATGAAGGGTAATAATATCATTTACATGGAACACTGGCAGACATCGATGTTTCGCCGAAAGACACTTGCCATAGGGCTCCTCAGTATCAATCTAGATAACATGAGAAAAAAAAGTTATTTCTTTCACCCTTCGAAGCTTGATACCTAACAGTTGTTGGATTACAGTAGGGATGAACTACGATGTCTAACAGGCATTCTTACAGGTCACATCATATGCAGAGACTCGGACTGTCAGAAGGCAGTTTGTGTCGCCTTTGTTTGGAAAATGATGAAACGGCAGAGCACATACTCTGTGCCTGCCCCGCTAGGGAGCGAATCAGGTTCTTAGAGTTCGGCAGATTCGTACTCTCATCATCTCACCTGAAAGACCACTCACAATACAAACTAATCGGCTTCATTAGGAAGCTGGGTTTATTTGGCCTAGTGTGAATAGGTGTGAGCCACAATAAACTCGTGTGGGTTGCGGTGTATGGTCGAATAGACCCACTCACTCTGGACCTATCTACCTATGATTTTTATTTTCATGTTCTAAAGTAAAAATCGAAGGTTTTTTTATCCGATAATACATGCCCTTATGTTGAAATTTCTGCATGTCTGGCCTGCCTAAGCTGCAGGGCAGTTACCACATTCTAGTTTATATTTGCCCGATTTTTTCCACTTATCCTTTTTGAGGATAAGTGGAAGCGTGTTCCCTAATGTATTCTTATTAATAAATGATATAACTATATTGAGTTTTAAAAAATAATTCTTTATGTTTTTGAAGAGCTTTCCCAAATAGCTTATGCTAGCATATTTCTTCTTAAGGTTCTTCATGATTTAGGTATAGTTCGTTCTTGATCTACTTCTGGTTCTTATTGGATATCAGTTTTTCAATTAAGTTGGCGAGAATATGGTTGTTATATGCTATCTGATTTGTGATCTTCATTTCTTCTTGAAAAGTCTCCTCTGATAAGGGAATCATAAATGTTCTTTATGTATCATTGATCTGAATGCCCAAAGTTTATGTGATAATGGACTGAAAAAATCCATAGATATTGTACAGTCCGTGAAAGTGTTTTTCCTATAGATGTTAAACTGGAATTTTTTATTGATTTTTGTAATAGTTGGATCAAGGAAATCGATGTTGTTGTTTTGTCCCATTTCTACCGTGAATTTTATCTTGTGGAGAGTGTTAAGTAAATTCAAGAACTGATATATATGTCTCTTCGAACCGTCGAAATCCACGAGGATATCATCCACATATCTGAACCTAAATAGAATGTGTTTCAGTGATGAGGTATTTTTCAGGATACGTGTTTTCTAAGTTGTCCATGAAAATATCTGTTAACAAGGGTCTCAACGGTGACCCGACGGGAGGCCTGAATCTTGCAGGTAAAAGTTTCCAATGTATTTTAAATAATTCTGATTGAGACAGATATCAAAGAGATATTAGTCAGCTTATTGCCTAGGTCTATGGAATTTATAACGGTGTTGGCTGGTGTAAATGTTGTTAGCTCTCTGAACTTGGAATTCAATAATCTTGACAACTTACCGGTTGAAGCGTCAATGTAGGATACGACTGGTCTGCCGGGATTGCCTTCTTAATCGAGTTTAATCAAACCGTACGTCACTAGAGGTTGGCAATTCATACAGGTTGTTTTCCTAATATCCCAGGGTGTGGGAAACAGCAACATTGATCCTCCTAAGGACTTCTTAACTATTGATGAATGATTTTATGGGGTCTTTCTTCAAGAGGGTAACGTCTAATGTGTTCACAGTGTTTTACATTTTTGAATGCATACAATAATGTTACATTTGTCAGCCTTTGTGAAAATCAGTTGGCCTCTTCTACCGCAAAATATAATGGAGAAATATCAATTAAAATCATAAGGTTCAAACTCACAGGAGGAAGCAGAACATGTGGAAAAGGAAGAAAGTGTAGTTTTGAGTAATGACATATAAAATACGTTGTATAAATGATACGTATTATGAATAAAACCATGTTAAGACCATACATGTCTTATATCTATCAGGATGATGAATAAGAAGCACACAAATTATTGATTGTCCTGTTTTTCATTTATCTGTATTTTCGTTAACCAGCTGTCGTTCCCCTACGAATGACCTCTCAAAAGTTGAAACTTGTGCGAGCTAAGAACTAACGTGTGATTTCTAACATAGGACGACAGGAAGTGAAAATCGATCGTCCGACGACCGGTTGACACAGTGGTCGATTGAATGAACAGAGCAAACAACTCACCTCAACCGACTGGCTACCGTCCATTTTATTTATCAATATCAATCATTTACAAATGTCAATCTTATCATAATTCAATTTGAACAGAATTATTGATATCATTGATATCAAACAGTCACGTAACAATCTTATCCTAGTCCACTTTGAAAATATCCATATACGTTGGTGGGTGCTGTAAACTTGACTTTGCGCGTTTCAAACTCTATTTTGATGTCGACAGTGGATGGTGGGAGCAGTCGATAATGAATAGTGGGTTATTGCGAAAACTGCCAAAATCCATCATTGGTTCACTCATAGCACTATCGTAGAAGCTACGTTGGAAGTTCTTATATGCATAGTAGGCTGATTGAGTCTAACTTCTTGTCGAAATTTAGATCCCATTGTATATATGGGTAGACTTCAGAGTTCAAAGATAGACGAATATTATTAATACTCGCATAAATAAATTTTGTCACATTATTTGTAATACTCTCGAATTGGTTGGTTTTTTGGAAGCCGATGATGATATATCGAGGTATTTTCAGGCTATTGATTGTCTTCATAGCCCATAGCTTCATAGTCTTCATATATCTCAGGATGTATCACGAAGTGTAGGTAATTCAAAGATCTCACATACAAATAGCTACCTTTACTTTAGCATTATTATCATTTTCATTGATGCGTTTCAATAGTTTCAGATTTCATTTAACCTGAAACTAATTTTATCAATCAATCCATACATTCCGTGCTCTTTCCAGGATCTGCATTTTCCTTATTGAAGTTTCTCTCTGAAGTCAATTTGGCATCGATGGCCGATGGTGTAAGGTTCTAAGACGATCCCGTGAAGAGTATGAGACCCTTTGGGGTGGTCTTTGACTTGGTCTTCGATTGGGACCTCGATGTGGTCCACGAGATACGACATTGAACGGGTTTTACAAAAACTTTACGTTGAACAACGACCAGCTGATTTTCACAAAGGCAGACCAAGGTAAAATTATTGTATGCATAGAAGAATTGGAGTAACACTCAGAAATGCAGAACATTGGGGACACATTAGACGTTAACCTCTTGAAGAAATACCCCAAAATATCATTCACCAATGAATTCAAGAAGAAGTCCTTAGAAGGATCAAAGTTGCTATTTTCCATACCCTGGAATATTAAGAAAACGATTTGCATGAATCCGCAACCTCCAGAGATGTACGGTTTGATTAAACTCGAGAAAGAAGGCAATCCCGCCAGACCAGTCGTATCCTACATTAACGCTTCAACCAGTAAGTTTTCAAGATTCTTAAATTACAAATTCAGAGAGCCAACACCGTTTTAAATTCCATAGACCTAGCCAATAAGCTGACTAATATCAATAACATTAATAACATTGAATTGGTATCCTTCGATGTGAAAGACATGTTTCCAAATGTTACAACAAACGAATGCCTGCCTCTGTCGAAAGACATATATACTGAACAAACGAAATACAAATCCATACATCACTGAGGAACTACACAATCTCTTTGATATCTGTCTCAATCAAAATTATTTCAAATACAATGGATACTTTTACCTGCAAAATTCAAGACTCCTAATGGGGTCACCGTTGAGTCCCCTGTTAGCAGATATTTTCATGGACAACTTAAAAAACACATATCCTGATGAATGCCTTATCACAGAAACATATTCTATTCTTGTTCAGATATGTGGATGATATCCTCGTGGGCTTCGAGGATATCATCCATATGTTTGTGAAATTGCTCAACTCTCTACGGTCGTTTCACAAACTTTTTCCCTTGCAAAATAAAACCTTACTTTCAGCATTCATATAATAGCTATTTTGCAATGACTTGTATAATATTAGCATGTGTAATCATAATAATTGTAAAAATTATGCTGAAAATTGTTGAAAGAAAATTCAAATCTACATGTAATATAAAAGTTAATGAGTATATTAGTTATTTCAATAATATCTTTTGTATAATGTTTTCATCACTGAAAGGAAATTTTATATTTTAATTACAACGATGAATAATATTTTGTATGTAACCGTACCATTTGAGTATTAACAACTTTTTATTTTATTAAATTTTCAATAAACCTTTTTAAATAATTTTGTTAAATGGTTTTTAACAAAAATAAACATTTGGAATCATAAAACAGAATTTCAAGTCGTTATCAATATTCATTTTGTTATCAGTTATGAAAAAACTGCATAGCAAATGTAATTATTATACGGGATTGCTTATTTTAGAATGTGGTGATAAGCAAAAGGATATTGTGTTTTCGATTAAAATTATCAAACGGATATGAAACCAAAATGTGACAATTGTGTGGGTATTATAACAAGAAACCATTCACGGAATTTTTTCTTATAAGGATTGTTGAACAAAATGTGGTTTGGAGATATGTATATCATTAGTAATGGATAATTTGAAATTATTATCACTCATTTTTCGTTCGATGAAATGAACGTAACGTTTTATCGAGCGATGTTTGATTATTAGATGAATCTTATGAATATTTGATTCGTAATCATCAATTGAAAACAAATTACTGGTAAAATTGTGTTTCTCATTTGATGAATAAACCATACAATAATTTTTGTTTATAATAAAATATATATTCACGCAAGCCATTAGCGTATAGGCTATCCAAAGATGAGGCTTTACAGAAACCCGCTACAATTAGTTCTTAAGTTAAATTCGTTTCATTTTCGCGTAATTATGATTGGGTAATGTCAAAAATACCTCGATAATAATCACAAAAGTTCATGGCATTCAGCATAGCGGTACGGTCAGAGAGCACGCCAAGGTGAGTATTGAGGACGTCGTTCACATCTTGTTGAGACAGCTTCGTGTTCATAATATCCTTGTATACAGAAATTTGTTTGGTATTACTTTCGAAGTACTGTATAACGTAAATCTATCCTCGCAACATATTGTTATTGGATCATATTCGTCTACATAACCATCGATTTACTATCCAAAGAAATTTTCCTTTTATGTCTTGCAGGATTCAAAAGAAGTAAAATTAATGAATCAAGTGGAGAATTGTTGCTTCAAAATTATGCGTGGACTTAAGTCTCTGGATGGACCTAAACCAGTCGAATTTCATAAGATGTTATGGGAAAGGTCATCAACAACAATTGGTGTTCGGCACTGTTTCGTTATAATTTTCACTGTCACTATTACACATTACTTCAACTTCACTACCGTAACTACTATAGAGATATATTTTCAACTGAATATCTGTCTGTTCCTCTATATGCTCTTATAGATTTAAATCACTTTGTTAGTTTTAAATGGTGTTTGTTGACCGAAAAAATATTCAAAAGACCCCTAATAGACTTTCAGAGTGTGCTTGTATTCCATAAGATACTATATAAAATCAAAGTTTTCAATTCATGAGTTGTATTTGTTATTCAACCCTATCCATTTCACGAACATTTTCTTTTTCTTTGGTCTGAGTACCTTTTCGACTAGGTAGATGTTAGGATTCAGGATTCACAGTTTTTGTAATTCTTCCCCATATAAAGCTCCTTTAATAGGTTTACCGTGCGTATCTTCCGGCATGAAGGTGGCAGGGCTGGTAATGTTGACTGATAATTTTGAATAATTCCGTAGTGCAATTCAGGTTGTAACCCTTCTCGAATAACTGTTTTGATTTCGCAATTCACCAACTTTCACTTTTCGTTGTCCACCAATCTTCAAGTGATTTCATTTCATTTCATTTTCATTGTCCTTAAGAATCACACATTAAAAGGTAAGACCTCGTTAATTCTTAGCTCGCACAAGTTTAGACTTCTGAGGGTTGTCGTTCGTAGGTGTGCGACAACTTGTTAACGGAAAAACAGATTTTAAACAGATTTTTTTTTAAAACTTGATGATTTGGTAGGGTTTGTAGCCCGTCTTGCTGTGAAGTGTATCGTAGTAGGAATCAGTAATTAGAGGCAGTACATTTTTTTTATATGTACCATTATATGTTAAGACTTTCATTCAATTTTCCGATTATTCCGGCTATGACAGCTTTCGTAACGCTATACATATTATAGTGATTTATTCCGTGTTCTTTCATTAGACTCTGAAATTTGTTATTGTAAAATACGATTACTTGATTAGTTTGTAGATTTTTCGAATAACGTTCCGTGTGTTTCTAAATATCCGAAAACATTTTGATAAACTTTGCACCGGTTTTCGTTTTGAGCCGTCGGGTCCATACATATTTGGAAGAACAATCGATAACCACGGGAATTAGCTTAAAATTTCGATTTGCATGAGCGTACTGTCGCATTTCGGCCAAGTCCATTTGCCATAAATCGTCCAAGCCTATGATTGTGCGACGTCTGGGGTAATTTTTTCGAATTGGTCGATGTAGCTCATCAACAAGTTGAATTCTCTCCTTCGAAACTATATCTGTGCATAATGCTGTGAAACAATTTAATTTATTACATTGGAGAGAGGTTTTGAAGATTTTTGTTGATGGCGAGCTCCAAATTTTTGGCAATCAGTACTAATATGGATATATGCCGTTCAACCGTAAATCGTAATTGTTTCAAATCCCTTTCTATTTTTTCAGTCAAAATATCAGTTTGCTGCAAAGGTTGCATAACCTCGGTTGTTTGAAAGAGGTCGGCGTTAACAGTTTGCTTTTTTTATCAAATTCGATGCCTAACTACTACTCTCATCCTGTATAAGCGTGTTGACGTCATTTTTCACATTGTATATATCATAGTGTACTTTTTTCGTGAACTCGATCATTTTTCCATCGAAGTTAGTAATATTTTTTCTTGCGGAAGTAGTGTGGATTTTCTCTACTTCATCCACGTAATCTTTGTTGACTGCATCTAATGAGTTCATAGGTCTCTTCATATTACACAATTTCAAATTATCAAAATCAATGTTGCCATCGGGTGTATGTGAACCACTACTACTGCCTGTTGATGATGATGCAGGATGATTTCGCTTTCTATTGGAGCTACGCCCGAACTTGTCGATAGTCATGATGTGACACATACAGATATGATTACAGTAATATGCGTTTTTCGATGAGATTGAAGTGTCCAAAATGACCGTTTCAATGCGTCATATTTTCACGAAATTTTTGAGAGCGATTTCCGTGAAAATATTGCACCATTCTTCATAACATGTTACAATGCAAATCATATGGGTTCTTGCAGAAAATGGGGCTCAAAAATGAATTTTTCAAGGCGGTTGTCAAAAGGGCCAAAAATTACCACATCTGCTGCTGTCAGTATCGCGGACTGGTACGAAACTACAAAAACGTCTTGCATGAGGTGATTCTGGCATCAATCCCTTAGACTCGGCTTGTGAACAGCACGACTTGGCATATCCACAGGAAACGTATCTTGAAGCTAAACATCCACTTGAAAAAATTCTCGGACAGAAGGCGTGGCAGAGAGTGGAATGTAAAGACGCAACACTTGGTGAGAAAGCGAGCGCCCTATTCGTCACCGGAGTGAGGAAATTGACCAATCTTCCACAAGTCTTATTTGAATGCAATTTAGTAGATCTGCATCGGCGGTGTCAAACAGCGATGTATCTTTACTTCCACTATCCATTCGCGGTCTGCGGTCTGATTCTTCTAACTGTGGCAAGACAAATTTTGTAATAATAATAAATAAATTAAAATATAATAAATAAGCAGAGATGGCCACTAACACCCTTGGCTTTTGGTGGTGAGTTGCGTCACCATTTACCTTTGCAACTGATGCGAAACCGGACCGGTAGCCCACGCCTTTCCGAAAAGAACACTATTTTCTCTTCGGTGGCGGCCGTAGATTCACAGAGCTATAACCAACCGGCAGACCCAAAACTTGGTTCCTGGTAATCAAGGAAGGGGTCCACACAATCGACTCGCTTGGAGAGGACAAAGGCAAACGATGATTTGCCTACCGATGACAACCCTGGCAATGCCAACGGACGCTTTGATTGGACGCATGCGCTAAGAGTTAGCTTTATGCATTTCTACGAGAGTAGTGAGCCCGCGCGTAGAGGGTACGTGGCGAGAATGCATGAACTGTGGTGTGAAATACATCCGGAGCATGCAGTCTTTTCCGCCTAAAATCTTAGGTATCTATTTTATCTTCGGTGGCAGGGCTATATAGCGGGGACTACGGAGAGGATGTGCAGGTCGTAGATGGAAGCATCCTGTACCATTTGGATGCCGGAGAGATGTCACTCACAAGAGATAACAGTAGTGAAGAACTCTCCGCGGCAAGTATCAGCGCAAACTTCGACAGATCTGGTCACCGGAACTGTCGGGGAAGAACAAAGTTGCCGCAACAAATATGCTTGCAGTTCCAGTCTTACTTTACTTGTTTGGATTATTGAAGTGGACTCGGGAGGAGATGTATCAACTCGACTTAAATACCCAAAAAATGATGCATCTCTATAGGATTTTGCATTCCAAATCTCTTTAGGGCAGCTGACCAGCTGGGTATAGTTTTCGACACTGAAGGAGGTGATCACAACTCTGTCTCCGAGTTGGAGCCCGTTTAGCAAAAAGCTCATATAAATGTCGCATAGATCACCTCACTTCTGTGGAAACACAAGGATAAGTTCAGTCTTTTTCAATAACATTGAAGACTTTGGCTTATCAGTCGCAGTCGCGTGATGGGTATAGAGGTTTCTGACACAAGATGCAGGGCCTGACATTCAGAATGAGCGGTTTCAGAATGTTGGTGAACGTATAGACGGCAGAAACTCTGTCACCAAAGGATATGTTATAGATAGATAGATATGTTTATTCATCACTGAAGTTTTACAAGATACAGCATATAAACTTGTCTCCCTAAAACTTATCGGACTAGTCAGACATACAAACAAATACAATTAGTATAAAAATAAAAGCATAAGCTACCCTATACCAATTTATATATACTATGAACAGAATGCTAAGAACTCGTC
>WOGN01005694.1:0-13001 GCA_015342105.1 Leptinotarsa texana
GGGGCTTCGGGGGATAGGGCCTGACCAGCGCACACTACGATGAAAAAATATTAACGCCTTTTATTGTTATTTAAGAACAGTACATAAATGATTGACTTAACCAACAGAGGACAGAGCCCAAAAGGAAAAAAAAATAAAATAAAATATTTATATATGCTAACAAACTGACTGACAAACTTTGAATTAATAAAAAACGTGAAATGAAAGAAAATATACATTTAAAATGGTGAAGTATGGGTGCATACATAGCTAACAATACAAACCATGATGAATTGAAATGAAGTATGAGCTATGAATGAAGTAATTAAAGTAATTATTATGCCTGGTCGCATAAGTAAGTTTACTTGTCACCAAGTAAATGATGCTTTGATTTATATTTGAACTTATTTATATTGTATAATATGAATTCATCAGGCAGAGGATTGTACCCTTGGATGGCATTGAAGACAAAACACCTTTGAAAAAATTCATTTTTGCGCTTTTGCGCTGAGGCATGGTCAGGGTAGATTTGTTCTGATATTTTGTGAATGTATTTTGAACCGAGGAATTAATTTATTGATCAATGCCGGAAGGATAGGATCTTTTGAAAGTTTGTGAGTAAAGGTACCCATGTGAAGCTGCCTTCTATATTGAAATCATCTAAAAGAACAATTCTATATTGAACATATTAAGCGAGTTGCATTCAACAATTTTATGTGAAATATGGTCATATTTTCTGAAACCATAAATCAGTCTTGCGCAGCTATTTAGCACTTTATGTATTCTATCCTTATCGACTTTTGTTAGGCATGATCCATAAAGGAAATCACAATAGTAACTCTTGACAAAAGTGACTCTGGATAAGTGAGTCACACAACGTTCGCTTCATTTTAAAGTTGAGGATATGACGATTACTGTAAATGAGTTTCAGAGATGCAAAAGATAACGATTTATATTTATATTTCAGGTTCCATCTGAAATAGGGTGAATTCTTCTCTAGGTAAAGTTTATTATTCTTTATTCATTTCCAATTGTGTAATGGAAAAACGCCAATAATTAAAATTTTAGTTCTCGCGAGTCTGGCTTTTACCCGTTGATTCGTTTGCCAACTCATATATGATCGATCGATCATTCGATGTGCAAAACTACATATGAACCTGATTGAAACCCTGCACCCACATCCTGCTTCAAGAACCCGTTATCGTTTTCTTCAGAGCTATTTCATGGTGGCTTTTTCAACAATAGCAACTTCCATCTGCTGCTCCTTTATGACCAGAAATTCCGAACGCAAGGCAAAAACTCCAACCAATTTCTCGCCAGACGAAGGTGTGAACTCAAATCGATGCATATCAAATCCATTTTTTCGCCTAGTAGTCCAGTTCACGGGTGCCATTTTGTCAAATTTGAATTCACCTTCACAGATAAATATGATTGTGATGTTATTTAATTCTTGTTATCGCTCAGAGTTATTGAAAAAGTTTAGTTGAAATAGAAGTATTCATTTTTGCAAATATCGCAAAAACTATTGGAGGTTTGTTTAAAGGTGGTTAACAGTGTTTCGTGGTGCGTTTTATTTATTCGGACTTCCATTGTTTAATATAATATAAGTTGATTTGAAGTTCCTGGTTGGAATGGTTACTTCAAAGTGATGGTGAAACTTTGGCTAAAGGATAGCAAGAGCCTCACAAGGAAGCGCCACAACCAGTACTTGTACTTCTCTACATCAGAGGATTATCGGAAAGGATAAGAATACTTGGGTATTCCTACCTCAACCTACTTCAGAACCTACTTCAAATCTGGGAATATTATCCGTAGCGGCCTCACGAAAACCAGGTCACCAAACGTGGACTGCGATTACAAGAATTGCATTTACTAGATACCCTGCGAGTGCAGAGAATCTTACATTAGTGAAAGTAAGAGGCCACTAAAAGTTCGCATTGCCGAACACAAGAAACACACACATCGATGAGATACCAGCAAATCAGGAATAGCAGAGCGTGTTTGGACACATCAACATAACATCAAGTGGTCTCAGGCTGAAATCATTCACAAGGAACAAGACCAACTATCTCCAAACGGTTAGCTCCCGCTGAAACTGATGAAGCGGTGAGAGTCCAGTTATCACCCGAAGATTGTTAGTATATGGATACTATCAATCGAAATGTCGTGAAGTAACTTGGCTTGGAATCTTTCAATTTTGGATTTTCATTTCTTGTTAATAATTTTCAATTTTCATCTCGTGTTCATCGTTCAATTTTTTGATAGCTCGTTGTAATTTATTTCATTGTAATTTGAGTTTGTCTGCTTGACATAATTGTTATTTCTAGCTAATCTTTTTTGATATTCATGAAGTGTTCTGGCGATGCATTAAATTGGAGACACCCTACATTTTATTTTATAAGAGAGAGGACATTGTTCGATCAAGATCTTCAGATGATGTGGTGCTGCAGGTTTTTCCGGGTTTTCCTGCAGCTGAAAAAGCAAATGCACCACTGGAATCAATGAAGTCGCCCCGTAGCGCCAATTAATTTTTATTGTTGTTTTCATTTTATAAATAAAATTTACATTTGACGTGTTTTTCTTATTCAACTTAATCGAAATAAGCGCCATTAGAATCAATACACTTTTGCCAACGCAAGTTGGCAAGTTGATTAATTCTGTTCGCATCAAAATTGTGTGCTTGGGATTCGCTGAAGTCGACGAAGGCCGTTTTTGTCTGGTTCTGATTGGCGAAGTTCTACCGGTGAGAAAGTTGTTGAAGAGCTTGAAAATGTGGTAATCGATTGGCGAGAAGTCTGGGGAGTATGGTGGGTGAGGCAGAACTTTGACACTTAATTTGTTTAATTCAAGAACGATGATTTGTGAAATACGCAGACGGACATTGCCATGGAGCAGGATCGAACCTCTTCTGTTGATCTCATAATAGGACTCTGCTGTGATGATTAGGTCCGGTTGCAGAAAGTAACAGTGAATGACACCAGCCGCTGACCACCATACAGTGGAAGTTATTCTATCATCCGTGGATACAAATATTGCATTTTTAATGAAACAAACTTCTAAAATTGCGAGCAGGCTGTCGCCTCCATAAATCTCGTCTACCAGCATTGGCACAAAAATCCCAGTGCTCTAAACTGAATTAGGTGTGTTGATACTCGCAATAGCTACAAAATTAGAATAAATGAAAGCAAAGAACTCCACAATCAGAGAATTAGGGATAAACTGCTTGCTAACCGCAACACGTATAGATTCTTCTGGGCAGTAGCTAATGCTGCTAATCAAAACTTTACAAAATTAACAATTTCACCACTAACACAAATGTATGGTTTAGTTGCAACAGCAGCCACAGAAAAAGCAAATCTACTAGCTGAACAATTTGCGTCACAGTCCATAGTCGATTATATGGGAAAGGAACCACCAACTATTCCCACACTAGAATTTGCAATGCCAGAAGTTACTTTTCAACAACGTCTGGTCAGGCGAATTTTGAAACAGTTCAATATCAACAAGACGTCTCGTTGTGATGAAGTGCCCATCATCGTACTTAAAAAGCTTTCAAATGAACTCGCACCAGTATTTTGCAGACTTTTCAATCTGTCTCACAAGAAGGGGTTTTTCCTTCTTAATGGAAGATAGCTTGCGTTCGGCCTATTCCCACAAAAGGCAAGAAAAATCTATCAAATTACTATAGACCAATCGCTTTGTTCAATGATCAATGATATCAAAAAACATGGAGAAAGCCATAAACCACCATATCCTCAAATGTTTAGAAGGCAGGTGCGAAATCCACGAGTAGTTCTTCCACAACTCGGACCGTTTCTTACGAACTCGTTCTCACATTATTTGTAAAGAGAATGAAGAGACATTTCAAACTATATGACAAATTTATACTTCCCATTTAAAAAAATTGGGGGTTGTACTTGTCGTTCGACGGGGGTTGGGGGTGGCTTTGTTACGTTGAAGTATGTAAAATTGTAATTTAAATTTGACGTGTTTTGGGATTTTGTTAAAATATGTACGGTAACCGAAATAATGAATTTATTCCACTTGGCTTTTACACACTGTATGAAGATTTTTACTTTTTACATAAATTTTATCCGACCTGTCAAAAATTAAAAAGGAAGTGGTTTACATCTGCACTGTATATCAAAGTACTAATATTTGATACTTGTTATTCAACTATGAAATGCGTTGTGCTACTTGAGAACTTCAACAAAATATGATGTACTTTGTACTGACTACTTGACAACAAACTCCTCTTAATCTGCAAAAAAACTGTAGGAGTACAACATTTGAACTGTAAAACTTGTTTATGACTTTTCACAATAACTTAATAATTTTTCGTTGGAAAGTTTTTGAGAAATTTTCTTCATAAAATTCAAGAACTTCATTATTCCTAAGCGAAATCTATATAATATTTAATAAATATTTTATTAATGAATATTTCCAAAACCATATTTTTAGTCAGTAGGCCATAAAAGTGTCGTTCAGAAAACGAAAATTTCATTTTGGTTTTTTACACTTTCTAGCCAAAGGAAGGTATTAACATCTCAACTTTTTTTTTCAGGAAGATTCATCAGTCATTTTACCAGTCAGATTGAGAGGAATCAACACCGTAAGTGAATTTCATTTAGAGATTGCTACAAAAAGTACTTGAAATACAATATTCAGTACTTTAGGTACTTTGAGTATTGGGCTGTTTCAAAAGTTTTACCCGTTTTTATGAGTCTACCTTAAACTGTAATATCTCAGGGAATACTTCTTCAATTTAATCGTAATAAGCTTGATTTGAATAAGTGCACTTCTGCAAACGTAAAACAAGTCGATTAATTCCGTCTGCATGAAAATTGTTTGCGCGGGATTCGATGAAGTTGATGAACGTCGTTTTTGGCCGGTCCTGATTGGCGAAGGTTCTACCGGTGCCAAAGTTATCGAAGTGGTTGAGAAGATGGTAATCGGTTGGGAAGAGGTATGGGAGTATGGTGGGTTAGGCAAAACTTCGACGCTCAATTCGTTCAATTTTCGGACGGTAATTCGTGAAACGCGCGGATGGATTGGACCTCTTCTGTTGAATAGTGCCGGCTTCTGTTGAATTTTTGGTACATTTCGTTGGTTTCCTCACAGTAGGACTCTGCTGTGATATCACACGAGTTCCTGACCACCATACAGTAATGATGGTTTTTTTGGTTTGTTTTCTCCTTTGGGGAGTGCCTGGGTGACTAATCGGTGAACAAAAAAGAATCGTTTTGGTTGCGTAGAAAAAAAGGAGACAAAACTTCGAAACGTGACAAATTCTGTTGATCGTTCAAATCGTGGAGCACCCAAATTTTGAGCTTCTTTACCTTTTCAATACTTTTTAAACCATCAAGAATCTTATTGGAGCTGACGCTATGTACTGTTCGTGATGGGTCAATCCCCACCAGGGTCCCCACCAGTTTATTAAAATGTGAGTTTACAGTCGATATAGAAATTTTGGTTTCTTTCAAAAAAAAGTAAAGTGAGAATTTCTATGGGAAATGAATATATAACGTCACTGATATAAACTTAGATAGTTCCAGACACAAAGTGATTTTGTTATCACAAAAGGTATTTTCTCAATTTTCCAGTCTATAGAAAAAAATATTCAACTTTCTAACTGCGGTAGGTCGACCACTTTGGGGTTCGGCGGTTTCGGCGGACCGACTGACCGAAAACGAAACTGCATTCGGGAGTTCTCGGGCTGTGATCGGTCATGTTCGGCGCATTGAATTTAATACAAGCGACGAAGACATTTTTCCGCGTCCA
Source organism: Leptinotarsa texana (assembly GCA_015342105.1). Lineage (NCBI taxonomy): Eukaryota > Metazoa > Arthropoda > Insecta > Coleoptera > Chrysomelidae > Leptinotarsa > Leptinotarsa texana. The sequence continues at coordinate 5,761 of WOGN01005694.1, forward strand.
CGTGCCTAATCATGTCTTGACTCGTGACTTACTTTGTGATTTACTTTGTTTATTACATAAATATTAAGTACCTATAGTGATATTAGGTAACAACTTGAATAAGTAATTTAATGTTTAATAATATTCATTATTATATCCATCCATTAATAATATTCAAAAGAAGAATCTACACTTACTCAAATAAACACCTCACCTATTTTAAGTATTTTTAAGGTGCAATTAATATTTTTTCTCAAATAAGGGGTTGAAATGTTGATTTGTCGATTATCAATAAGTAAAAATGTCGAAGACTGCATAACATAGTGATTTGAAGATAAAAAAATAAAGACTGACTGATATATAATATGTTGAATGATATATAATAACGTTTTTTTATTGTTCCCTCATAACATAATACTTGTAAGGAAGTCTCGGTTTCGGCCGAAATTTGGTTTCGGTCATAAAAACCAGTTTCGGTCGGACACTATCGCAAACCAATGTGGAACAGTGCATTCATTAACAATATCTTTGTCGAAGGCCCGGTGAATTTTTCGAGCTGTTTCGGTAGCGCTTCGTTTCAATTTGAATTCGAGGAGAAAAATTGGCCGTTAATCGCTTTAATACATAATATAGTAATGAGCTGAAGAGAGGCAAAAAATTAAAATTTTGAAAAAATTAACAGCATCAATGTATAAAGTACCAAATTCTCTATCGATGAGTACCACGATACATTAGAATAAATATTTATTGAGATATGCAGTTACAAAAACACGTGACATCAAAACCGACAAAACTTTCGAAACAACCTAATACTATAATACTATACTCGAATGAATATTTTCATGAAGTAGGTACGGGTACCTGAATTACTTCTAGTAATTCAATCTGTGAGATGCTGGTACTGAGTCCTTTAAAATTTATACATTGGTTACTTAAAGCACTTCAAGTACTTACATGGAAAACACATTGAATCTCAAGAACTCTAAATATGAAAGTAGTAAAATCCAGAAAATTATTAATATTAACTAATATCAAAATGAAAATCTTACTATTTTTAATCTCTTTTGATTTCAAGACCGTGTGGAGAATCATGATTTTGGTGCATTTTAGTCCAGGAATTTCTTCAAGAATATTATATAATCGACCACGTTTACATCTTGTAGGAGGAGTTCTAACAACCAATATATCTCAATCATCGTTAGTGCCTGTGTGAACACTATTTTATTCAAACATTATTAAACCACTTCAATAATGCTACTAAACCCCCTGGAAAGCTTTATAAAACCCGATGCACTCAGTCATGTTAAACACCTACTTTAGGTGGTGTAGACACAAATTGTAATGTAAAAATGTAATTTTAGAATATTGGATAAAGATAAGACCTTACTGTCTGCTTGATTTGATAAGAAAAAGGCCACTGGTGGATGAAATTAGATGGGAAAAAGTTTGGGTTTATCAAATATTTTCCCACAACACAAAATGACTAATTGTAAACTGTCAAACATTCAAATATGTTTCAGTTTATTAAGGTGTGAGTTTACAGTTGATATAGAAATTTTTGGTTTCATTCAAAAAAAGTAAAGTGAGAATTTCTATGGGAAATGAATATATAACATCACTGGGACTGATAGTCCCAGACACAAAGTGATTTTGCTGTCACAAAAGGTATTTTTTCAGTTTTCCATTCTATAGAAAAAAAAATACTCAACTTTCTAACTGCGCATATGCCAAATTTACAGTTAGTCAAATATTGGCAACAATGGTAATCACGAAGGAGTTTTCTGTTCCCTGTAATTAATTCCTAATAAGTGTTTGTTACAACTTCAATTGTTATAACAATTTATGTTATATACTGGTGTACACGTCATTAAATTTCAGAATCGAAAATAGATCTTGATTTTCATGGATTTTATGAATACATTGCTTATTTTAACAAAAGATGCCTAAATGATGTTAGTCTGTGGAGAAATATTGGGTACTTGAGAATTTAGAACTTGAGAATAGAGTACTTTGAATAATGAGTACTTAATTTTAGTATTCTGTATTTTAAAAATATGAAGTACTTGGTACTGAATACTCGAGGGTGATTATATTAGAGTTCAGTACTGTATACTTGAGTTCTTTGGAAAAACGAAGAGAATAGATAGTACTTTGTACTTGATACCTAATAAGTTACTTTTACAATTTCTGGAGTACTTGATAATTGAAACTTTCGTTCGGTACTTAGAATCACTCAGATTTCATTGAAAAGAAAATTTCAAGTGACTTTTTTGATTTATAATGGACTACTTATTTTCTTGTGCTGAAAATTTCGAGTCTGTCAACGTTTTCTGTGAGAATTTTCGTTTGCATTTGCTTGACAATGTTTCTCGGTAATTTTACACCTATTGTCTAAAAAAGTGGCAATAGATTTGAAAAAAATTAATGAAATACTGAAAATATTTAAAGAGTACTACAGATACCAGGACTGAATTATTTTGAAATAGGGAATAATAATATAAAAACGGGAAGAGATAAATTAAGGAATGGACTAAATTGTGTAATATGCTTCCACTACGATTTGAGATCTATGAAAGAACAAATAAAATTAGAATGAATAGTTGAAATATCAAATATATTAAGCAATAAAACCGAAATGAAAATACAATACAACGAATAAAATAAACAATGTACAAAATGAAAATGACTATAGAGTAAAAAGGAAATAAAAGAATATAAAAAAAACTACAATAAGCAAAAATAAATTGAAAAAGATATTAAACCAAGTTACTTCATGACGTTTCGATTGTGGATACTAACATACATGTGTGTCTATACTAACCTAATGTATGTGGATTAGACATGATGTATTTGTATCTATGGTCGGGTTTGATTAGGAAAGGTAAATTTGGTGAATTATCAATGTAGCATCATCAGAAGATGACTAAAATTACAGTTTCAACCATCTCCAAATGATGCTATCTGTGTAAGCGAAACCTGCGTCAAGAGACAGTGCTTTAGATCTTGTGAGGGAATATTTTTTCCTTCGACTCATAGAGGTTCCATTAATTTTTTTAAATTAATGATTGGCTTTTCAGTTTTCCACTAGTATATCTGGAATACAAGACTCTTCTCAGGTGAATCTGGATAACTCCAAAATGGATACCATGCAAACGTAAGTACTCAATTGTAACAATATTTTTTATTCTGTTCTGTCTGTCTGTTTGAAATAAGTGATTTCCAAATCACATTTGGCTCCACAACAGAATCTCAAAGAGCTAATATTTGTACTTACCTCCAGTAATTCAGAAGGAATGAGAGCAGAGGAATTTGTGCTTAAATGTATCTCGTTATTTCCATTTTGTTGTTTAGAATAAAATTGATTTTGAAAAAGGTAACAAGACGCATTTCCAAAGATTCAGACAGAATGTATTCTTAAGGTACTCCCATGAAAAAAAATATACAAAGGTAAGACCTGGTGATATGGCTGGCCATAGATTTGTAAAGTGTCCATATCCAAGTATACAGTAATTTGCTAAATACTCAGATTACTGAGTTTTAGTCATCTTCTAATTTTTTACTCAGATAGTGAAATATGAGTCGAAAGGCATTATTTTTATTCTAGTTTGAGAACACAATGGAAAGTATGTAAATTAGGGTTGTGAGAACTCGTGGATTGATCATCCTTCATTTTCCTAATCGAAAAGGTTGCACCAGAAACATTTTCTGTTGACTTCTCTATATTAAGTGCCCTACTGAGTCTGTTGACAATTTGAATTGCAAGTAATTTAACATGGTTTCTATGATTTGAGTTAGAAGGAGATGACAATATTTTGATTTTTCTCTCAATTCAGCAGAAGCTTATTGGTTGTGAACCAAATTTAATCTGCTTCTACGGTTGATCTGGAACTTTGTCAGATTAAAGTAGTATATTCAGTGGAAAGTATACTTTCTGTAGCTATAATATGGTCATAGAGATGATTATTATGTAGCTGAAACAGGAAAGGGTAACGCAGAATCTTGTGGAATTCTTTAAGTGTCGCAAGCAAATGAAAATTGGCTACCTAATTCAAGTGTCTATATAGTATGATAAAATTTAAAAACTAATCAATACAGTTTATTGTATGATATTCACTATAGTGAAAATCATAGAATAAAATGTATTAATTAGTTTTTTAATATCTATTTTTATCAAGTATCAGCTAGTTCTATTCAATGCACAAATTTAGTCTATTGCATATCTTTAAGTTTTGACACTATTATAGCTGCAACCTGGCAGCTTCTAATAGTAAGCAGCATTTATTGTTCCTTCGCTCATAGCAATAGTTAAAGAAGATTGCATCAAGAACTTTGTCAGCTAAGAGTTTGATCTTGACTTTTACTGGAGTTGCTTCCTTTTTTTTTGCCACGGCATACTGACCATTTTCAACTGGGGAGTGAAATGATGCACCTATGATCACTTGATGCTTCCTCATAGATGCTCGGGAATAAAAATTTCATTTCTATTTGAATCATCAGCATATTACCAAATTTCAGCAAACTAAGATTGAAATTCATAAATAATGTAGTATGATTAAACTGTCATTTCATTATGGTTAAGATTTTCGCGGCCGAGGTTTTCAGTGTCACTATTTTTATTTGGTATTGAAAGCCATCGATTTTTGGTATTACTTTCTGACGTTTCGCTGGCTAGCCATTTGTGCCAGCGAATCGTCAGGAAGAAATTCCAAAAATCGACGGCCTTCAAACCCACAAAAATAGTGACACTGTTATTTCTTTATCGATATTTTATAAATAAATTTTCAAGTGCTTCTTCTATAATGTTAATTTTCCTTAGTATTAACATTGTTTGTTTCTTGAGAAATGAATTGTTGTTCTATATGAAGTAGCTTATAATTCGTATTTGTCTGAACACAAATATTCGTTAAAAACTCAAATTGAAAGATTCTGCTAAAGGTTGCTTTCTACTACAAATATATATTCATATAAGCCTTAGTTAATCTAAAAATCAATATTATTATGTTCCGTGTATGTTCAATCTTCCTTTGGTTTGGATCCGAGTTTTGATATAGAGGACCAGATATTTTGAATACCTTCTCTGAAATTGGGGTTATTGCCCAATGCCTTGAAACCATTTATAAAGGCATTCATAACAGTATCCGACGGCATTAATACACCATGAGTGACAGCGAAAAATATTTGTGGGCTATTTCTCATACTGCCATTATTATCTCCAATTCCGATAGCGAAAGGTTTGAAAGCGTCAGTAATTCCATCGATAGGATTTGTACCTAAAAATTCGTTATTTTGAGAGAAAAAGAAATAAGAATAATTCAAGCAACTGAACGAAGCATGGGGAAATTGTTTCCAAACCTTACTATATTATTAAATATACTATATCGTCTTTTTGTATTCACTCCAATAAACCAAGTGTTCACAGCAATACACCCACTTTCGTCAGAACAATATTTCATAACAGACATGTTCAAATTTACTTATTTTATGGAAAAAAAAGGTTTTCGCTTTCTACTTCTCCATCTTTATACAAAAAAAAGTGGGTGATATCATATCATATCATAGCATTAATAATTTTTGGAATTATTGAATGATAAATTTTTGAGAAACGATGATTTCTACTAAAAAAATTAAAATGATATTTCTGCAGAGAATTTCATAATGAACAAAAATTGTGAAAACTCATATATTATCGCAGTTTCATAGATGAAGAAATTTTTATTTAGAACTTTGAAATGGAGTTGTTCTCCACGATAAAATAAAGATATATTAATAAATTTAGTCAGCTACAGTTTGACTATTGTATTCATACCTCTTTGTTCTTCATTTTCCTTATCATTCTTAAAAAGGTTGAATATATTTGGGCTCGGAAAGATTGATTCTTCTGCCCTTGGAAAGCAGTGGATTAGAGTAGCTACAGAATATTTCAATAAATACATCTTTATGTGAAAATAATTGAGTAATTTGAACTTACCAGTTGAACCTAATATAACGTAATAAAAAAACCTCATAATGGTAATTCTTTGAGTTTTATGAAATGCAAAACAATTGAAACCTACTTATATTGGAGTATTGGTATGCATAATACATATAAGTCCATATTTTAATCAGAACCGTGGAGATAAGCCCGATTGATAGTTTGAGGTTATTTACATTAACAAGGCCCAAATGTAATCAACAGTATGAATTAACATATGAAATTTGTTGCATTTATTGGTTCTGAACATATTCAATACACGAATGTTTCTGCTAGTTTATAATGATTGCAAATGGTGTAGCAGTTGATATGCTAGTGTACACCATAAAATTTGATGTAAAATAAAAAATCAGAAAATCATTTCTTTTAGATTGTCTGAAATCAACTATAGTAAATGCTATTATGACTGTTGGTAGAAGGAATTTTGCCATTATATTCATCAATTTGTTTTGAAGTCAGAAACAACAATTTTTCAATGTAGAATATTTATTGGTATGAAGCACCTGTTGTGACATGTATCTTAGAGACATTCCGACATAAATTGGTTTTAGAGTGAACTCTATTGGAAATACAACCTCCATTTAAATTTTTGTATTTTTCAGATTGTGGAAGGTGAAAATACCCAAATAAGGTATTTTCTTGCACAAAATATCACTTTCGTTCAATATTAAATGAATAATTTTAAATTTTTTGTAACAGTTTCAACTTTTAGTGTTCCACAGGGTTCGGTTTTGCCCTCAATTTCTCATATGCAGATGATCTTGCACTATTTAATTCAGAAAAAAATGAAAATTCATTGAAAATAATATAAATAACGACATGAAAAAGATTGAGAAATGGTTGAATGTCCTAAATTCAACAATCAACTTAAAAACAGACAGTTTTCATGATCTTCAAGCAAAAAAATATGAACAAAATAAAACTAAATCTCGAAATTGAGAACAAATTAATCAACAAATTTGAAAAACATAAATGGTTAGGCCTAATAATTGATAAAGCTTTAAATTTTGAAAGTCATATAAATAAAATTAAAGAATCGATTGTATCACTGGTCAGTCATTACAATTTGGTCATCCTGCAATAAAAGGCAAAAAAATATATTTTATCATTTGATGATTGATGTATTCCATCTTTGGAATTATACAAAATTACTAATAATATGACTTAGAATCATTTTATACTCTCTGAAAAGGTTAAATTCGTATATAAATTGCCTAATGATCCCCTAAAAAGTAATATTCAATTATTGAAAAATTGTAAATTGCATGATCATAATACAGAAATTATTTAT
>WOGN01005695.1:0-13000 GCA_015342105.1 Leptinotarsa texana
AATTCTACCTACAGATTCATTCCGGCCATAGTTGGTGCGACAAAAGGGTACTTTGAAGATATCCGAATTTCTTGTTCTCCTTGGATTCACATTTAAAGTTATAAGTTCGTTATAAGTTATAAGTTCCGGGGGAATTGATTATTTTATGAATTAGTGTAAAGTCTGCTTCTAATCTTCTATGAGCCAGAGTATTCAAGTTAAGAATGTCCAATATAATTTTAAAGTCATATTTACCAATATAATATCCCAGTTCATTTGCAGAGTATCTCAAAAACTTCTTTTGAACACGTTCAAGCATATCAATATCCACATGATATGAAGGGCACCTTGTGGAATTGTATTCGATTATTGATCTAACAATTGAACAATATATAATTTTTATTGAAGTGAGAGATTATTCATTTGCAGATCTAAGAATGAAACCTAACATTTTCAACGCTTTAGAAGTAATATTCGCAATATGGGGTTTAAATGACATTTTTGGGTCGAGAGTGCTTCCTAAATCTCTGATTGCGTTTGTTGTTTTCAGTTCTGATTGATTGATTTTGTATGGCCAGTTAATGGGCTTTTTGTTTCGGAAAAAAGTAAATTTCTGACATTTGTCTATATTCAATTGCAGTAGATTTATATCACACCAGCGAACAAAGATAGATAAATCGAACTGTAATTTTGTATCAGTTGAGACATGAATAACTTTAAACATTTTCAGGTTATCAGCAAACAAAAGAAATTCACTACAAAGAATAACATCTTTCAAGTCATTGACAAATAAGTTGAGAAGCAATGCCCCTAATTGAGAACCCTGTGGTACACCCGATGAAACTGTGATTAAAAATTTAATGGTATTCCGAAGTAGTTACTGAAATCATAATACAAGAAGTCGAAAAAATTGAATTGTGGACTATTTTGATTTGATTTTAACAAATTTTATTAGCTATTACAGTAGTATCTTTAACTGAAAGTTAATTCTAATATATACTTCATATTTATATACCTCACGTAATTTTAAGTGAGATACCTTCCCAACGTATCATTTGTTCTTGAAACAATTATTATTTCTTGTTTCTTCAAAAATGAAGCCTCTTTTTCTGCTGTTTGTCCAAAATATGTTGAAGCTTTATTATTTTGATTATCTGACTCATTAATAGGAAAAACCTCTCTTTTCTCTAGAAAAAACCCCCATTTTCAAGAGGAAAAATCTTGCCTAGACTTTTTATGAAAGTAGTTTGTCTATTAATTCAGGTTCAAATCAGTTGTTTACTGCAATTTGCTTAATGATATTGAGTTCTCCATTGAAATTATCTGTTGAAAGATGAATCATGCTATTATAAGATGCCATTTTGTGTTGATAGGGTTGAGTCGAATCGTAATGAATAGTAATATCCTTATGCGAAGGTTTGTGATAAATTGAAAAATCATGTCAAGTCCAAGAAGTTGAACGAGTTTGAATTGTCTGCTTCTAGTTCAATAGTGTCTCTTAGTACATGTGTGTCTCTTAGTACATGTGGAACATACCAAAACGTCATCCACATATCAATGCCAATACAACAAATACTTAAACAAAACGAAAAATGCTTAAGAATCGACTTCTCTAGGTTATCTATGAAAAAATACACAAATAATGGGTTCAATGGCTTTCCCATAATAAATGTTGTTGAATTGAAAATAATTTTGTTCAAGACATAACGAAAGAAGGTTCATGATTTTTTTTTTATAACTGGGTTCACTCGATTTTTTCTTCAATAATTCCGAAGAATGATGATTCTGACTAATTTTTTTAATAATTTCACTGACGATGCAGTAACAAAGGAAACTACTGGTCTAATCGCAAAAATCTGTGGAGTTTGATTACTGAGGATAGTTTTGGAGTTTGAGAGTTCATCAAAGGTAATTAAAATTTTTCCCTTTTATGATGAAAAAATCGGCAGGCAGAAAAAATACTTTTATATTAGAAAAATAACAAATTGTCTACTCTTGAGTCAGATCGGGACTGTCACTGGCTATAATCCACAAAGGTATTGCTGACACGCTGAAAAAATTAATCAAATCAAGAGAAACATAGAAAATATAACTCAAAAAACTAATGAAAGATAGAGTATATCCAGAAGTTATGAAAGTTTGCAGCCAGATCTGAAATATTTTAAACGAGTATATAAATATAGTTGGAAACTATTTCAGATCCATAAATAATTACCCTAAAGTAAAAATTAAGAAAAGAGGGAAATTGGATCATAAGAAAGTATAACTCATATAAAATCGTCATTGGATTGGACGAATGAGTAAAAGAATAAAATTGCGCTATTGATTGAAGGATAACTTTGTGGAAACAGTTTTGTTTGGGAAAATCCGTTCTTATTTTCTACCAACGCGTGAAGAATGAGAAAGATTCAGAGAAAAGAAGAAAAAAAAAATATATCAACGTTTTAAAATTCTGTTACACAAGACTGGCAGATTTTATAATAACTATTTAAAAATCCTGTGAAGAGGTTTTTTCAGGAGAAATGTATTTATTCATTTTCAAGTATAAATGCATACGAAAAATATTTATCATTGAAGAATCAAAATAATCAGATTTGGAACCGTGAAATTCAGATCATAATAGTGGTAGAAAGTTATTCCCCCAAGAATTCCTGAAGTATATTCCATTGGCCGGCACTCGAAATTACAAATTAATATTGGAATAATTCTGAAATATCTTTATGAATTCTTGGTTGTTTTAACTCATCAATCCAAACCATTCCAGCAGAGGAATGTGTGAAACTATCTATTTTTCAATTGAAATCATAAAATTTTCTCTTGAAAGTTCGGTTAGAATCAACTCATGGGTATTCTTATTGAAATACATCTTTACGTACATAACTTGTTCTGCACTTCTGAACAAGAGTTTTCTTTTGTTGTTTTTCATTGAATTGGTATATTTTATGAAAAGTGCGGAGTATAACACATACTTTGATTTGTAATTTTATACTTTGTCGATAAAATGTTGTATCTACTCAATTTTATATCTTTCTAATCAAATAAGGAAATTACTCTTATAAAATCGATTCTCCTAGTTACACATTCAAAATGAATCAATGATCCTGTGAGATAACACATTTATATGGGCAAATTGATGCAACGAATTCAACATTACACTGATAAAGTTTCCTGGTTCAAGTAAAAGATATACATTATCGCTTCTGTTATAGTCGAAGTAACCGATATAGTATTCTTAAAGATGTCGGCGAAGTCAAAGGCCAAAAAAACCAATACAAAGGAATTATGCCGCAACGACTTAGTCCACGTGGACTGAAGAATTGGCGGTTCGTGTTGGATAATTTTTACTAACCGAGTTTTACGATTGGCTGAAGAGTCATAAAATTAAGTTTGAAGTCATGTTACGATGACCAACAGAATGTAGCGATGAGTACCACGTTGTATGTGTTATTGAAGTGAAACTGCTGGAAGGTACGGGGCACTATATTTTTTAGTTGAATTATATCTTAGATATTGTTCAACCAGCGAAAGTTTCTGAGAAATTTCAAGCGTTTGACAATATTCAATTCAGAATTTTGAAGTGAACCTTCAACAAATACATTAAATATATCAATTAGTATAATTTTTTTTTCTACTTTTTTGAATTTGAGTATTATGCTAAGTATTATAATAAATAAATGTGATTTCGCATATTTTCTAAGTATTCATTATAGTTCAGATGAACACTTTCGTGTCTCATTGACTTAAGTTGTGAAGAAGTTATGAGGGTTTAGTTTAACTAATTGTTATGTATTCAATCAGTAACACCTAGTGCATTTTTTATGTTTTTGTCAGTTGTCACATTTTATAGATGTCAATATAATCCAGTTTATCAGCAGATTTCTTCTACAACTTTTTTCTCTATATCTATTGCAATTAATTTCAGTAAACGAACGAGGTTATCATACCAATCATTTCTTTCAAAATATAAGGGATGGATCGCACTTCACTGAATGGTTTGAACAAGTTTGAAAACATATGATTCAAATAATCTTCTCTCAAAATGAAAATTGACAGATTCCAATATTTTCTTTAAATCACTAACTGTGAGAAAATGATCTTTGTTCGGTTTCAATTACCCATCCTGTATGAATTGTATGCAGTATATCCTAAAGTGGGAACAATCTATGCAACTGTTATGATGAAAATTCGAACACGCTGCATAGAAAACTGAAATGAAAACAAAAACTCTTTCATATATGAACACCGTTAAAAGATCCGCTTTCAGTATACGTTTCATGCATGTATTGTCCCTAGGATAGAAAAAATGGCAAAACGCCAATACTGTTGCTTTATTGTTAATGGGATTTACCCGTTATGAAACAAATTCAATTCATTCGAAATAACCTTTATATAGTATTGAAATTAAAATTTAATCATAAAAACAAACAGTCCACGCTGAAATCCAATTCCCAATTAAAACAACTATGTGTCTACTCACGCCATTTTATTCTTGCGAGCAACTAGGGCAAGTTCTAAGTAATACTAAAAACAAACCGAAAATAAACAAATATATAACTGCTATGTTGGCCATTGCAACAACGAATTTTTATGAGGTGCAAAATGATTGGAGAACTATTTTAATTATATCCGAGTGCATTTCTGTTCTGAAGTGATTGCTTTCTTAATGGTCTAGTGTTCCAGATAAATTATATGAACTGACAAAAATATCAGTTGGGCTGAAATGTTTGTAGGCTTACACACAGATGGCGCTACTAGTATTGAATCGATATGATTTTAAGTTGACCCTAACCTTCAAAAAACACGTATACAAATTTCAGAGTGGTTTCAGAGTTTTTAGTTTGTGAGACCATTTTGAGTGAAGCAACTTATGTTAGTTTCAAGAAAATGGAGGAAAAGGAATTTCGTGTGTTGATAAAGCATTGCTTTTTGACGGAAAAAAACTATTGAAGCCAAGGCTTGACTTGATAAACATTATTCGGACTGCATTAGGACAATCAACCGTTGAAAAGTGGTTTGCTAACTTTTAACGTGGTGAAATGAGAATCGAGGACGATGCATACCTTGAACGCCCAAAAAAAGCTGTTACAGACGAAAACATAAAAATCGTGAAAAATAATTTTAGGTGACCTCAAAAGCGAAGTTGATCGGGATGGCTGAGGCCCTGAAGATATCAAATGAATGTGTTGGGCATAACGTGCATGAATATTTGGGTATGCGAAAGCTCTGTTTAAAGTGGGTGCCGCGAGAGTTCATAATCTACTAAAAACAACAACGAATTGATGATTCTGTAGAGTGTTTCAAATTGTTTAATCATAGAAAACCTAATGCGTCGATGTGATAATGGATGAGACATGAAAAGGTAATGATGAAGAATATGGCAAAATTTCATGAATTGGGCTTCAAATTGTTTCTGCATTCACCGTATCCTCCAGATATGACACCCAGCGACTTCTTTCTGTCCTCAGGGAAAGCTGGATGGAAATAAATTTAGCGCTCAAGAAAGAGTAAGCGTCGAAATTGAGGGGCCTCTTTTGGAGCTAAAGACAAATCGTACTATGGTATCGAAAAAACATATAATCTCTTCGTTGTTTCGTCTTCAAAGGCAACTTAAATGAATAATAAAATCAAATTTCATAAAAAAATTTTTGTTCTAGGTTAAGCTTGTCGCTCACTTGTCCGGCACAGCACAGCATGGCGCTGTCCGTTGCCTGATAGCGACGGGTAGTAGCATCGCCCACTTGTCCAGCGACAACCAGCATACTGAAGGTGCTGTCGATTTCAAGGAAAATAGTCATAAAGAAGAATGTTGTCGGTCCATCCCATTTATTAAAAGATGGCAAATCTGGAAGAGTTTCATCATGTTTGAAACGATCTGAAAGAAGACGAGGAGAAATTTTTCCAATATTTCTGATCGGAGAACTTGAATTTTTTCCGGCGGCTTTTCTGGCCATCAGTGGTGCCATCAGTATCACACAGTCAGCGGCCATAGAGATCCTTCTAGATCTACCTCCTCTAAAAATTTTTTTGGAGAGAGAGGCTGGATGGACTGCATATAGACTTGTGCACATTGCCACTGGAAGTCACAGTACTATGGTAATGACCTGTGACTTTATGCCTACAACTGTAACTACGAACTTCCTTATAAAGTACCTACTGTTCCCGAGTAGAGACGACTGGTTTCTCCGGGAGAAGAAAATATTAAGATCAGATAGTTGTTGGTTCACAGATGGATCAAAAACACCTTCCGGTTCTGGTGCAGGTGTTTTCAATCGCAGACCCAGGCCGGAGATATCAGCCTGCCTAGGAAACTATGCGACTGTATTTCAAGCGGAAATTCACGCAATTGAACTATGTGCGGAGAGAATTGGTAGCAAATTGACAAAAACGACTCTTCTCGATAGAAAGGCTTAACATATTGTATTTGGTTGGATTCTTGAACAGACTGGCCTGGAAGGCACTGAGGCTGGTGACTCCCTTCCAAAGGAGGGTGCTGCAAGCAGCTTCATCGGCAGCACTGAAGATGCTGTTTGTTCAATTTCAAGGGAAATAGTCATAAAAAAGAATGTTGTCGGTCCATTCCATTTATCAAAAAAAGGCAAATCTGAGAGAATTTCATCATGTTTGAAACGATCTGAAAGAAGAAGAGGAGAAATGTTTTCAGTGTTTCTGATCGTAGAGCTAAAATCCTTTCCGGCTGCGGACGGTTTTAACAAGACGTGCCGTGCTGTGCTGTGCCGGACAAGAGAGCGATAAGCTTTTAGTCTACGAACCTTGGCAGCTAACTGTTATTTAATAATCAGAAGGTTACGCATAATTTCATCATCATCTAAATGAATAGTATTATCAAAAATTCCCGAAAGAAGGCTGATTTTTGATATTGGGTTACTGTTTTTCAAAATAATTAATGATAAAAGATGGCTCACCTTCGAATAATGACTTCATGATCCGTTTTTATGAATAAAATATTCTCTTCGTTAGTCGATTTCCGGAATTATCTTGTTGACCTGATTTTAAAAATGTATGGAAAGTTAGTTTCAAAACATTGACTGACAAGTTATGAATTACTGTGAATTTAACAAAATTCTACTACAGGAAGAATGAAAGTAATAAAAATGAAGTAACGAAAATATGTTGTTATGCAAATTCTGGAAACACTATCAAAAGAGAACGAGAGGAAATTCCCAATATACGTTCAAAGTTCTTACCATTGACCGCTGAACACTGTTCTACCGAAGAAGCAGGCATTTACATGAAAAGACTTGCTAAAGTATCGTACACTTCCCGAACTGTAAAGGTAATCAAGCAGGTAATCAGAGTCAGACACAATTGTTATAAGACCACGTCAGTCAGCTCCTGTCGTGGTCCTGCTGACTGATGTTTTTCATCACAAATGAATCATGATGATAATCAAATGGACACCAATATGTCTTGACACAATCAGGTTGCTGGAATTGCAAAGGCTATTTCTCAAAAGCTTTTCAGAACATTGTTCTGAACCAAAAAACTGTACACACCTCAGCAACTTTTGATGCTTTATAAAGCTCAGGTCAGACCTTCTTTGGAGTACTGTTCTCATGTATGGAGATCTGCCCTCAAACATACACTGAAGTTGCCGGATTCCATTCAGAAAAGAGACATCCGCCTGATTGGAGACACGAACATCACGTGCAACCTTGATAGCCTGGCACATTGAAGAAAGGTTGGAGATTTGTTTCTCTTCTTTGGATACTTTCACGGGAGGTGTTCAAGTGACTTGGCAACTTCATTTCCAAAGCATTCTTGTGAAAAATGCAAAATATTCGTAATAACTTCAACATGCATCGATTATCAAATAATCGACTTGAAGTTTCAAATATTCAGAAAACGGTTGCTTACAGCGACTAGTAACAAGGGTAGCTTATTTACGTTGATATGATAGAGGAATCGATTTTTTTACTCGAAAATGAGCTAGAAGTACGCCCAAAAAAGTTATGAACCTTTAAAAAATATAAAGACGTGTAGGTGGCGCCCCCTACGAGTAAGAGCAATAAGAACATCAGGTTCGAATTCGACACCTCAAAAACCTCTTGTTACCAAGTTTCGTTTGATTGGGTTCAGTATTTCAAAAGTAATTCCTGTATCTTGGAAACGAAGCGTTTCCGGACATTTATTTATTTGGGCAATTCATATTAGAATATTGTGAGGAATCACCCCCTGAAGTTTGTCAAAGTACTTTTGAATCACCCTGTATACCACATTTTGCTTCCTTGGATTTGCCAGTACGGAGAAACAGAGATGAATAAGAGTTAAGTGACTTTCGCATTAATAAGTATGAATTTATCACAAATGAGTCTCGGTCAGCTTTAATGGCGGAGAAAGCGAGAAGCAATGGGGCGACTAGCTCCTCCCATTCTTCAGCAAAAAAAGCGGAGCTGAAATTTCGTTTTGAGATATAATAACCGACAAAAATTCCTATTTTGTTCAATAAGATATCGAGTCTGAAAGTAGTAAGTATGACCACAGTCTATCATAGTTTGATGTTACTTTCGGAAAATTTCGAAAAATTACATAGTCTTGTTTAGGATTGATTTCTATACGACTCAAACTGAATCTCATATTTTGTTCAATGATGTTTTTTTTGATTTTTTTTTCTGGTTTAAAATTTTGGGAAATTTTGAAATCCAATAAATTGCGAGAGGAAAAAGTTTTCTCATTGCGACAATGACAACAAAAAACAAACATTTACTTTTTTTGGTATGTTTTTGTTTCGGGGATCCAATCGGAGTCTTAGGCTTCCTGCACAACAACGAAGTCTCGCTACTGGAAGCACCATCGGGATTGGCTATGCTCTTGACTCTCGGTCTTAGAGCGCTCAGTTTCAACGATGAAAACATCACGCGCGCATAGAATGTTCTCCTCAATTTGTCGACACTCCTCAACAATTTTACATATCTTCAGTTTACTCGCTCATTGTCGTATTTGAATTCACCCGATGAATGGACTAAAATTAGAAACGGACAGGATACGGTAAAACTTGAACTCTAGCCGATAAAGTAGGGACCCGACTTAAAATTAGCCGCAACTGTAAACACTGGCACTGTTTATTATGCTAAGTTATATACTATCGAAATGTACTGCGTATTCACCGATAACTATCACACTTCAACGCCAACTTTGTCATTTCACTTTGAAATTACCCGACAAACGACTCCCGAATCCGGTATTCAACTATTCGATACAAAATAACTGGATCATGGCTAGACATGATCGCTGGTTTAGATGCACGTTGTTACTCCCGTCAGTCATAGGGAAAAGTGTTTATTTTTAACTTTCTCGGTTTAGACGCCTTGTGTCGGGAGGAGAGACGCTATAGGTGTGCTGGCACTCGAATAATATCTTCTTTTTTTCGAATTTGCTATACCTGATATTATTCTATTTTCTTGATTTTTGAGCGACGTGCGTCTAATTTTGCGCTTCTGATAATTTGCCAGAATTTGTAATGGTGATTACCATCGGAGGAAACGGACAGATGTTTCAAGTTATTATGCCTTCATGACTTGGATAATGAGAGAAATTCTTGTGTTTGTGCATCAACAAGATGAAACGATTCTTTTGTAACAAAATTCTGGTTTTTTGGAATACCGTAAAATACGGAGGTTAAAAGAGGCTGCTCTCAAGGTGAGGTACTATCTCCCCTTCTCTGGTCGCTCCTGATGGATAGTCAGTCTGCTTGATGTCATCGACAGAAGAAAAGTAGATTTGCAAGCTTATGCAGATGGCATTGTCCTCTTGGCAAGGTCCACATCGGGAAGGATAGCTTATAATATTGTCGCAACTCAGTACTCGCCTGGCTATTAACGAGGATTTCTAAATGTTAATGAAAAGAAATACATTAAAACATCAAAAACTTACATCATACTGCCACCCAGCAGGATCGAATAGAAAGAGATGTGCTGCATTGCTGATGATCAATCGATACTCGAATGAATACTGTCTCCCCATGATCTTGAATGAAGAATTATACGCTGACATTGCGAATTTGATCCGGTCACTGTACTAAGGTAAAATGCTCAGCATGCAATTTGTACCAAGTTTGCGTATTTGGAGATTGTTTTATATTCTATATCGTGTGATCGGATCAATTTCGATGTCTATGAACTTGAAATATTAAAAGATGCAATTCTGAATACTGAGTGTGTTAAAATATTGAAGTGAGGTTGGAACATCTTTCAATTCATGTATTTAATTGACTGAATCTGAATTATATCATGATTATTTTCTATATTTGACAATATCCTCCAAAACACGATGGATGTTGTTCACAGTTGGTGCCTGAGGGAGCAGATGTCTGTCCACCCCAGCAAAACTGTGATAATCCCCTTCACCAGGAGGATAAAATTGGACGATTTAACGCCACTTTTTCTCAATGAGATCATTCCATTTGGAACGGAGGTGAAATATGTTGGCATTGCCCTTGATGAAAAACTCACCTGGAACACTCACTTGGAAAAAGTTTTAGACAAAAACAGACTTCCTATAAACATGTCGAAAGATTTGTGGTGAAACTTGGGGTTCAGGTCCCAAACGAATCCATTGGATTTATATGAAGATTGTCAGACCAATGATCACTTATGGTGCAATTGCCTGGTGGTCAAGGCTTTACAGAAAACGGCCCAGGAGAAGCTCTTTGACTTACACAGACAGGGTTATCTGGTCATCAGTGGTGCCATAAGTGATACACCATCAGCGGCCATGGAGATCCTTCTAGATCTACCTCCACTTCACATTTTTCTAGAGAGAGAGGCTAGATGGACGGAATATAGACTTGTACACAGTGTCAATTGTACAAATCAATTTAATGCAGAGTGCAACAGACTGTTGGTTGGCACGGGAAGTCACAGCATTCTGGAAATGACCTCTGACTTTATGCCTACAACTGTCAACTACGAATTGCCTTATAAAGGACTGTTCTCGAGTAGAGAAGACTGGATCCTCTGGGAGAAGGAAATATTAAGAGCAGATAGCCTGCTTTGAAACCTATGAGACTGTATTTCAATCGAAAATTCACGCTATTGAATTATATGTGGAGATATTGGAAGAATCCAATCGCATACACAAGTCAATAAAAATATTCTCTTATAGTCAAGCGGCGTTGGAAGCTCTTGGCTCCTACCGAGCAACGTCTAAATTGGTAGCAAGTTTCCTTGATAGAAAGACTTACCAGATTGTTTCTGGTCTGGATTACAGGCCATACTGGATTCCAGGCCATACTGGCCTGGAAGGCAATGAGGCTGCTGATTCCCTTGTAGAGTTCTACAAGTAGCTTCATCGGACGGACCAGAACCTGTCATTGGCATTGCTTTAGGCTTTGCCCAACAAAGATTGAACACCAGGATGGTAAGAAGATTCATGGACTTATGGTAGAATCTTCTAAGATCGGCTCACTCAAAGGCATTTTTTCACCCTTCGAAACTTGATACCAAACAGTTGTTGGACTACAGTAGTCCAATAGTCCTTTTTACAGGTCACTGTCATTTAAATATCGTTTACAGAGACTCAGATTGTTGTGCCACTTCTGTTTGAAAAATGATAAAACAGCAGAGCACATACTTTGTGCCTTCCCGGTGGTGACCAAATCAGATTCTTAGAGTTCGACAGAGCCGTACTCTTACCATTTGACACGAAAGACCACTCACCATACAAACTAATCGGCTTCGTTAGGAAGCTGGGTTTATTTGGTCGAGAGTGAAAAGGTGTGAACCACAATGAACTCTTGCAGGTTGCGGTGGAGGGTCGAATAGACCCATTCACATTGGACCTAACCTAACACCAGGTGTCAACGAATCTATCAGATAAGTCGTAACACCTAGCGTAACTAATGAAATTGGGTTTCAGGTATATTTCAGTATATTCAGTATATTTGAGTTTCTGCGATGATTCTAGTTTTCACGCCTTCTCAATTTGCCATAGAGTCACGTTCTATATTGCATTATACCGTTTCCTCACTTGTTTCTTGATCCAGAGGAAGAAAGCAGTACATGTGGCCAGTCCAAATGACTAGCTCTCGATTTGCAGATGCATAGGTGCAGGTCGATTCTTGATTTTTTATAGAAATTCAATTATGAGTGCTGAAGAAGGTTACCAAGTTAAAAACTCTTATTCGGATGCCATCTATAGAAATTTACACAAATACTGTACCCCTTTTCAATACTTGTCACTATAGACCAAATTTGTTGCAACTTGAGAGGAGACACTTCAATAAAACAAGGAAAATGGTTTACTCGAGAGTTTTATTAGGATTTTGCTTCCCTACCCTTGAAATGAATGAATAATATTACTAACTTATTACTATCGACCATATAAGTTGACACAGAGTGTCAAGGCTCTGAAATATTCTTCTCTCTCTGATGATTGCCTAAATAGAAAATATAACAAAGTACAGGGTCTTACTGAAGGGTTTAATGCACTGAATCTTTCAACTTCTAATCGAAATGCTATTTCCAGAAACCATCAAGGAAACTCTAGATTGTTATTTATTACACTCCTCCAAATAGACTCCTCTGATGCATAGTAAAAACATTTTCAAAAACGAATTATGAGTATCTGAAATGAAGCAAACGGACTTATTTGCAGAAGATATTAGTTTTTGGAAGAAAAGCTTCTCAGCTTTCTACTTTCCCATCTTTGTGCAAAAAAATGTTCGGACACAGTCTCCTTGCTGCAACAAGGATAGCTTTTAAGAAACTGAAATGTTTTCCAATTTGAACTTTTTTGGCAATACGCACATGTAGTTTCATCTCTGAGGGTACTTTGAGACTGCTAGATTCTATTCTGAAAAAACCATCTTTTTCTCAGGCAAGCACTTGTATAGTCATCGTACTCGGAGCATTCATAAGAAAATGGACAGATATAAATTAGAAAATTATAGACCAGTCACCATTACATCGTGTTTTTCAACATTTTTTTAACACGCATATCTTGATAGACTTTTGGATTTCTTAAATAGGTTCAAACTCTTGACAGATCATCAACACGGTTTTCG
>WOGN01005696.1:0-12999 GCA_015342105.1 Leptinotarsa texana
TTTTTCGATCAAAATTTAAACGGACGACTATTCGTTGATTTTCTCGAAAATGCATTTTCCGATGTGTTGGAAGAACTACCTTTGGATGTGAGACACAGCATGATTTTTCAGTTAAATGGTTCACCAGTTCACAATAGTGGCATAACAAGGGTTTGGTTGAATAGGAATCTACCTATGAAATGGATAGGACCCAATAGCCCTCTCGTAGTATAGCCACCACGATCCCCAGATTTAACTCCACTGGATTTTTATTTATGGGGAAACTTGTATATCACTTTGGCCAACCCAATTCAGGTGGTAGGAGTAGTTTGAGCATGTCCATCAGTCCAGAGAGTTTCATCGTTCTACCTCGAATATTACGGAAGATTCGGGGGTGTTTCTATGAGAAGTGAGACACACTGTATAAAATGATTTGAAATCCACGACAGAACTAAAAAGGAAGGAAGTAAAAAATAATTAGCTGAAAATAACAATTGCATTAAGCAAAAAAAACCTGAAATGAAATAATAGTGAAATAAAATACAAGAAAATACTGAAAAATTGAAAAAAAAATTAAAATAAAAAGTTGAGATTTCAAGCCAAGTTAGTTAACTTTTTAATTTTTTTAATTCTTCCTTTTCAGTTCTTCCAAATCATTTTATATAATATCAGACAATGGAAATCCGAACTAATTAAATTCATCATGAAACATTGTCAATCACCTTCAATCAACGAATACTGCCCACTATCTTTTCATAGATCCAGTTATTTCTTTAAATCCATTCGGTTTCAAGAGAAATAGTTTGTTAATCCTTCTAGGACGGTACTAAGGTCAACTGGACATGCCCGCTGCAAAACTGTCCGGCTTCTGACATGGAATTGGAATCCATAGAATACAATTCGTTTATGTTTACACGAGCATATAATATCCATTGTTATACAGATGTGGTTGCACATCTTATGGAAAGTATTTACACGGATAACAACACATCTACCTTTATAAAATCTTCGTTGACTTAAGACATGAGCTGCCCAATGATTGTTCTCAATTTTTCTAAAGTGGAAAACTGAGAAAATACCTTTCATGACAACAGTCATATTTTTTCCAGATGTTTACTGAGGACGCAATATATTCTGTGAGTGAAATTGATGGAAGTTATTTTAGTCTCTTGAAATGAAATATTCTATATCGATTATAAATCTAATTCTTAATGTATTGAAACGTGTCTGAATATGTTTGGTAGTTTTCAAGTAGTCATTTTCATGCATAGGTTCATTCGAAAATATTTAATCAATCTAAATTTTTTCTGCCTGTCAGTCACAATTTGTCTTCATTTTAGAAAATTAGGCAGTGAGGTCACACCTCCATTTCATATGACTCCTTTGTGTGTTGAAGCCATTTGAAAAAAATCACTTTCTGATATTGTAAGTAATTTTTTCGCCAATACATACCTCAAAAAAGATCCTGTTTTAAAACGCTACTCTTTTGTCTGAAATCAGTTTGATAAAGTCGGATGAAAATAGTGTTTACACAGGCAATAACAATAATTTTAGTAACATCGGTTGTTAGAAATCCTCCTTTGAGATTATCACTCAGATGGAAATCATCTTTTTTCCAGATTTTTTTTGGGTTTAACTCGGTCAAAAGGCGTAAGTAAATTCTCTCCTCCTATCTGTCAAATGAACCCAGAGAACTGCAAACCTAACAAACACCACTCTTCATGTCAAAAATTTCAATGGAGGGTACATCTCATACTAATAAATATGTAGGTGAAAAACAAATACCAAATCAATGTGTTTTTCGATTGGGCTTGCCCAATAGAGAGAAATCTGCATAAGTGTCTCCATTGTAGTTAATTTATATCTCTTCCATCTGATATTCTCTTGATCAAATCAAATAACTGTTAGTTGTGAAAAATAAATAATTACTGTTTTACAAGATTAGCAACATTCGAAAACTTATGGGTGGATTAGATAAATGGGTCAAATAAATAAAAGCCTACAACAAATGCATATCATTTGTTTATAATTTACAATTATATAATACAAGGTAATATTCTGACATAGCAATTTCCAAAAAGATAAGAACTGCCTATTTACAATTGAAATTGTTTTTGAAAATTACCATGCTTCATCATATATTAAAAACAACATTTTTTGTGAGACATCCAGAAAATAAAATATTTTTTCTATTCTACACAAATAGAGCTTTCAGAGAAATACTGGCAAAAAAACTTAGAGAAGCTGGTTTATAAGTACGTTGCATAGGAACAATCAAATAGATATAGTAAATGTATAACATACAATCGAAAATAAGGAATGTAAAGAAATTAAGTCAGGCCAGATGAAACGTTCCATTCTGTGAAATTTAAATGTGAAAGTTAAAAACAAAGATATGATTCGTTGTAAATGAAAATACAAAGCGTACTTATTTACTTCAATAGAATAAATACTGTAAAAAGAATAATACTGTAAAAAATATACAAAAATAAAGTCCATACTCTACATAACCCAGTAATATATAAAATGGCAAGTGATTTAACGGTTGGCAAATATATTCATACATATATACAAAAACATCTACAAGAAGAGAATATCTTGAAAATTTCACCATGGCATTATTGCGAAACTGACGTAAATGTTCTATAATTTTCAAACTGGATATTATAATCAGAGTTTGTCAAGTCAATTCAAAATGAAGATCTCAATTTCAGTTCAACAAGTGTGTTTTCTAGTGAAATATTCACGACAGTGAAAAAAATCATTTCAGATGCCGACATCAGAGCAGAAGAGCCCTTTTCACAAAATCGGTACCACTTTAAAGTTAAGGACGGTTAATAAATTTATTTTGTTCAATTAGCCCGAATAATAACGTTATAATAAATATGAGAGTTTCAGTCAATTGCTTCCATAAATAAAACTTCTATACAGGGCACTATGAAAAACTGTGAGTAAAAATAACTCTTGTCTGCATTTTTTCTCAATTTACATAACATTTAAGAGCTAGAGAGCTGCCGTTTTTTGTATAACACGAACACCCTGTATCGTACAAATAATGTATAAAATTATATAAAAAATTAAAATTAAAGTTCTTAATAATATTATTTACAGAATTTGCAATATACACGTTTCACTACTTGTTTAATTAAAGTATATGTTTCTCATTATATGTTTATGGTATGCTACCTCTAACAGTAAATGTTAATTCTTCAATATTTCGTCTCAACATTGAAATTATTAAGAGTATTCAATATTTATCACCTTTGAAAGAAGTAAAAATTTGTTGAATGCCTAGGATGTTTTTATAGACTGTAACAGCAATATTTTGAAATCTCCAATTCTTGATTTGCTTGTTCTACAAAGGCTTTGAATCTTAGGCCAAAATCTTAAAATTTTGACTTGTAATACGAATATCAACGAGCTAAGAAAGAAACCCACAGGAAATGATATTTTCTCTAAATACCGATGGAACTAGTTGGAATTATAAGTACAGGTCAGTTTATAAAAAATAAATAAATATCTATTAGCTCTTTTCTGCAGGCTTTGAGAATCTCATTTAACAAATCCAAGCAGAAAACTAATTCCTTCAATCAAAAATATCCTGTACTCTACCAAGTATCTTACAAAAATACTTCATCGTCTGTGTGTTTCTCCTTAGCCCTAACGTAAAGTTACGCATCACTATAGTGATTTTGATCACTAACTTGACGTTTGATTTTTTTAGGTTTATCCACCTCCTCCTGCATATGCCTAAAACGAACAAAACCTTGTTCATCAACTAGCATAGTTTCAGGAATTTGATGTCGATCATGATTGGGTAATGTCTGCACTCCTAGATGTGGTCTCGGATGATTTTTTCTTGTCCTACCAGTAGATCGACGTCCTGAAGTATTTGAGCTGTTCCTAGACCTCCTGTCAAAGTCTGAACGTTCAAATTCATGTCTGGTTCTTTCATATTGATGAGAGGCTGGATTGTCAACAGGTTCACTATAGATATTCCTTTCAGAATTATTTGAAAACATGTCCTGCTGATAATCTTCATTATTATACTCCATGTCATATTTAGGCTTGGCATAATATTTGGCAGAATCGTATGGTTTTCTGTTAGATGATCTTTCATTTCTCAAAGAATTCTGAACAGAGTTATGACCGCCTCTTTCGAAATTACCAGAGTTGGGCTGCATGAAGTTATTCAAGCTTGATCCGTCAATGTTCTGACGTGAGTCGAACCTTTCAGATCCCCATTTGGGTCTTTCGAATCTGTCAAAGTTGCTGCCTCTCTCGCTGTCACTTTGATATCTCTCCAAAGTTGACTTCTTATCAAATGAATCATTTTGGAAGGCGTTTTTCAAAAGGTTTGGCCTTTCAACAGTCTCTGTTGGGATATTGTCCATTATCATTTCTTGGCGGCTGTAATTTAAGGCGTTGGGATTTGTATTACAGTTATTTGGATATATATTATCGGTACTTGAGTCACTTGTCGTACACGGGAATAACGGAAACCCACCTGCAGACTGCTTTTCTCTTTGCGACAGTCTGAGACTAACAACGATTGCCAGCAAAGTGATTATAGATATTTCTATGAACCTAACAGATAACTCAAAACCCCACAGTATCCAGTGATGTTTGATTTCTTTATTGAAACGATCGACTTTGATGAAAAATAGTGCATATACTTGTACTAAACCTAGTAAGACAAAAAGTAAAGCTACAGCAATAGTTATATGACTAGCGTAGGATATATTTTGAGTACACATTTCTGATAAGTTCTGACTTTTTTTGGCAAGAACATTTTTGATGATTCGATAGAGGTACAAATAGCTGAAACCCAGAGCCCAAGCCAACAGTACAAATACAGGTTTACAAATAGTTAAACCAGCTTTATCAAGATGACCTAGGGATTCCACAATGCTAAGACAGAAACAAAGCATAATATGTGCCAATGCGAATACAACTAAGAACACTGGACGAGTTTTTACTTCCAAGTGAGTCAGAGTTCTCTTCAGAAGAAACAGAATAAGAACAGCAAAAGTTGTTGCGAGTAAACTCAACGGGAAGTTGTGGAGAAAATCATACAGAAATACATTGAACGAATTGTATAAATTGTAGGGATCATATATAAGATAGAAAATGCGCAAAACGCAAATAACTGTGAGCATAAGGTGGATGGTTAGAAAATAGCTTTTAGAAAACATGTGTGGATCATTCTCATATCGAATGAGTTTATAAATGGAAAACATTGCCAATAAAATGTAACCAAAAACAACTAAATACACATGAACATTCCAACATATCAACCAAATTTCATCAGATTTGGCTAAAGTGACATTCATTTCTCGATTAATATCTTTTTCTTTGACGTTGGGCAAATTTATTACATCAGATATCTGAGTGGTAACATATTCGGGAATATTCTTCTTCTCTGGTACAGAGTTGTCTTTCTTTATAGTAACACTTTCCGACCGATCTGGCGGGTCAGATTCCTGAACGACATCCTTTTTATGAGTAGTTTCATCATTTTTTGAGTTATCCACAGTAGCTTTAGTAGGCTCCATAAATTCAGGTTCCTGCATTTTGAGGCCAGGCTCAACTGAAGGAGTTCTTATTTTTGGAATTTTTGGCTCGTAGCGTTGTACATTTGGAGTAGCCGTAACAGTCCGCAATAAAATGTCGGGAATGTCATCGTGTCTCCCGTTAGAGCCGCTTAAAATACGCGTAATCGACGGAACATAACTTTTTTCATATTCAAAATTACTCTCGTTTACGTTTCTGCTTCCGCCATGAAACTCACCAGCTCTAGCGTTTTGCGAAGGAGTGTTCAGTGACTTTTTCTTTTCATTTTTGGTTTCTTGAGAAGAATGGTTCGGAATTGGCGGCCGGTATTGGTCGTCGTCGTCATTAGGCCTATCAGGTATTCTTTCAATGTTAACTTTAGGCAAATCTGGCCTGAAAGGTATTCGGTCCTTGTTAGGCATAAGACTAGGAGGAGGAATGGGCCTACGATTAACGAAACCCTCAGAATTGGTACCCCTTAAGGTTGGCTTATCTAAAAATGGATTTTGGTACTCTGGTGGCAGAGGAGGAGTGAAAAATGCTCGACTTGGAGGAACGTAACTGGGTGGTTCTTTATTGTACATGGATTTAGTTGGTCTTACATTTTTGAGAAGATTGTAAGTCGTTGTAGTTCTGTAGATATTATCAGTAACTTGTTCATCGTCACTATCAGGAGCAAAGTCAGGTCTAAGCCTGTCGTTATTATATCTATTAGGATTGTTATAGTTTTTGTTATTATTATTTTTCAAAATATCAGCGGCTGGAGCTGACGTGGGCAAAACATGATCTTTCTCAAGGTCTACACCGTAACCATTATCCAAGTCCCTTCGGTTTTCATTCTCGAAACCGGGCTGCTCAAAATCAACGTTAGAACGATCAATATCATGATTCAAGTCCGTATTTTTCAAATCTACCCTGAGCCATTCATCATTTCCATTGGAATAACGGTATGTTGTTAATAAAGGAGTGGACAATGTTGTAATAGGATAGACACTATCGGGTATTGATCGCTTGGTAGTACTACCATAAGCTACTTTGTTGAACACAGCTGCGATGCTTTTCTCTAAATTGATTTTGTCTAGAAATTGTTCGGTTTTTTCAAATTCACTTGCGAATCCATTTACTGTTGTAAACGAGAGTAGCAATACTGAAGTAGCAAGCAATACATAACTCGAATGAGAGTCTCTCTTCACAATTGACCGTTGACTTTTAAATAGGCACATAAATATTTTCAATAAACTTACTATCAGTATTAAAAAATAACTAAGAGTTTGACTGCAGTCTTTTTCACAATATAAACAATCACAGATAACATTTTTGTTACGGACAACACAGTTTTTCAACCCACTGAGGTTGTCCGAGCAACAAGCGTCCAAGCGCGTTTTTCTACAAAGTCTATGGCCATAGGAAACACTCTCACCAGCGACATCGCACAGATGAGAGTCTCGAAGTCCTCGATGAATACCCGTAACAGATCTTCGTATTCGGTCTTCGATGACGCCGCCATCACAAAAAAATGAACGCGGCTTGTCCATTTTAGGATTCCGACCACCGGAAAATGGATCCGCTGGCAATGCCAAATCCATCAGTCTTTCGTCATTCTGTATGACATCATCCTGAGCTGCCTTCTGAGTCATATTATCTTCATCGCAGGAAAACGCCGATCATGGTAGAATCACATACAAGAAGCCTTAGATTCCGGCCGAGTTAGAGATGATCTATCATTGAGGTACCTGAAAAAAATGATAATTTTATAATAATAATAATTTATTTCATATCATAAAGAATAAGTCGGGTAAACTATCAATTAAAAAGACTAAAATTAAACGGTCACTGACAATGTAAAATACTGGAACTAATTCATTCGTATCTTGAATGAATTAGTTTGTTTTAAATCATCCCCTGAAAAAAGTAACGCAGGCCGCCGCTGATCTTTGTCACTCGATTGTGACTTTGCCAAGGTCGCGCAGAACTCGACTTGCGCTTCGCGATCGCTCTAGGTGTTGCGTCGCTTCAAGAGACTTTTAGCGACTTTCCTATCGGCTATTACTGGAGTTTTTTCCCAACACCAAATCGTTATTTTTAAAACCTCTACACGTGTTTCGATCACCAAGTGATCATCTTCAAAGAGGAAGATTAAAACAGTTTTAATTTTCCTCTTTGAAGATGATCACTTGGTGATCGAAACACGTGTCGAGGTTTTAAAAATAACCATTTGGTGTTGGGAAGAAACTCCAGTAATATCCATTACTACACCAAAGGTTCCAAACAGTGCATCATAAGATCATAAATTCCCTATCGGCCTCCAGAAACTTCCATTACCATATATAAACCCTACTTGCACGGAGATCGAAGAAATCTAGCTGAAAGTGCGGTATAAAGCGGCAGACATTTGAAGTTTCAATTAAAGTTATTGTGTTGTATTGTTAGTGTAGCAGCGAAATAAATTTAAGTTTATTTGTACAGTGTAGTCAATTATTGGATTAAAACAAAAAATAATGGATATCTAAACTATTAAACTACTATAAGTATTCAGTATTTTTTATACCAATGTTAAAGAGTCGTATATTATGAACATTTACCTAACGATTCATTACAGATAATAGCCGAATAATATTTCAGACTTTCAAACTCATTGGCCCTTGACTTCCATTCCTATTTCTCGTTCCAATTTCTACAAATTCCTCCTCCGTAATTTCTCATGTGTAACAACCTAGAGCGTATTCTACAATAATTTTCAGTTTCAGGTCCCACATTAAAATTATGTAATTAGAGAGAATTAACAAATGTCTTAAAAGCATTCTGTATTCTCTCAAAACCCGGAAACTTCGTTAAAATAATAAACAATGTAGATTACATGGCGAGCAGATGATATATTACGTGTTGTGACATAAAAGAAACAAATAACTAGGACCGTTCCAAATGCAATTGTTTATAATAAAACTGAATTTCCGGCGTCCTTTGATTTTGGAATAGTACCTACGTATTAAAATTACATTACGCATTCTCGGTAGCAGTATAATTTGTATAATTTCTCATACTTACGAGAACAGTGTCGAACGTAAACAGAATTTTAAAAAAATAACTGGGGAGAAATATGAATTTGTCTAACGGTTGAATGATCTTATCTTCATCACTGACATAATAAAGAGGCGTTGTACGTTATTCCTGGAATGATGTATTTCTGTTTTTGCACCATATATTCGAATTGAAGTAATGAATTACCGTCAGATATTTTACAAGTAGTATGATATCGTCAATATTTTTGATTGACAGCGTATTGTAAATTATATAATAAAAATATTGAAATAATCCATTAAAATCAAACACATTTCGCTACGAAACATTTTAAATTCATTTATTTCTAGGAAGGCAACCTGAAAGATTGTGCGTTTAATTATGGAGTCAAATAATTTAGAAAAATGTAAGTACACGTTAAGTAGTGTTACAAAAATAAATTTTATATATCAAATCAACTAAAGAAACAATTCGTTCAGACAAGTTTCAACTACCTACACTGTGGGTTAATGAACTGACACCTATCAGAAAATAACTACTCCCCTGGCTAACACCACGAAGGATGTTGGATTATATCCAACAGTGTCAGTGCTGGATTATTCACTGAAGTTATTCCTGTAAGGAAAGAAAACTTTTTCACATATGGTCAGTGGGCACACTTGAAGGACTGGCTATAAACCACATCATCTAAACTAAAGGAACAATTCGTTCAGGCATGTCTCAACTCCCTACACAGTCTCATCAGAAAACAACTACTCCCCTGGCTGGTACCACGAAGGGCGTTGGATTATATTCGACAGGAGTTATCGCCGGGCAATTTTCAAGTAGTGTGATATCGTCAATATATTTGATTGACGGCTTATTGTAAAGTATATAATAATAATATTGAAATAATCCATAAAAAAAAGATATCCCTGCTGAGTCTGAGCATTATTATCATTATTATCATGATTAATATCATGATTTTAATCAAATGAATTTAATTTAAAATAAAATCATTGAAAATTTTATATTGAAACAAATATCAAGATTTACAAAACCATTAAAAATTATAAGTATCATTACATTTCCAAAACAAAGAAAATCATATGTAGTTCACAGAAATGAATCTTCTAAAATATTCTTGGCGAAAACTTACACCTGTATGTATGTATGTTTGTTTGTTTGTAACTCTCAAGCTCCGGAACTGTATTCGACAGAATTATCGATATTATTGCTTACATTCTTGCTTGATCTATTCGAAGGCAGATGGCGCTATACGTAACCTCCTTGATATAATTCGAAATCAATTTACATGTATTTCTTCATTTGAAAAAAGTATTTTTAACACGCGCCACTGCCTTAAATGTAACCTTCTTTGCGCGCCTGTTGCCTTGGGCTTGGTAGCTGATTTTCGGACTCCCTCTCCGGAATCGGAAAATATCGATGGTAACTTTTCTAAACAATAGACGGCTGATTGATCCCAAAGTTTAAATAAAATAAACATAGTTTGAAAAGACTAAAAAACACGCTTTTGTTGCATACGAAACTAAAAAATGGAAAATAAATATAGTTTAAAAAACTAAAAAACACGCTTTTAAAGAACGTCGAACTAAATAGTTAAAAATATTTTTTTTAATAAGCTTAAAACAACGAACGAAAAATATTAGTATTATTGTGAAAAAAGCATGGGCGCTATGTGCCATATTTTTTGTGTATCAAACGCCCGTCGCTTTTTTCACAATAATACTAGTATTTTTCATTCTTTATTGTTTTAAGCTGATTTAAAAAAATATTTTCAACTTTTTAGTTCGATGTTCTTTGAAAGCGTGTTTTTTAAACTATATTTATTCTTTGTACCAAATTGAGCATTTCTAAAATGCAACAGTTTGTAGTATTATGTGCTCTTTCATTTATAGTACTTCTGAATCTTTAGATAGCAAAGAAAGGGCGTTGATGAACACAAGTATAGAACAATTCAATGTCCAGACAAGTTCTTATAATGAAAGAGTCCCTCGAAGAACCCAAATGGTCGCCTCTTTGATTAAATCCACTTTTGCCCTATTCACTTTTCACTATTTCTCTACTGAGTATCTCGATTTTGGCTAGTTTTATGATGGAACTGGCAGATTCTTGAAGAAAATCCATAACTAACGTATTCAAAAAACTCTTTATTGTTTTCACTAAACGATTTTACAAAAACGCAAGACGTGTTAAGACAGTTAAGACACGCCCGTAGAAGCCATTGTATGGCGAAACACGTGTTGCGTTTTTGTAAAATGTTTAGTGAATATCTCACAATGTTGATGAATTTTTTACACTCAACTTGACCGGACTCGTTGGTCAAATTTTGTTCCATTTCTGTAGGCCCAGAATACGTTGAAGCAAGATATGAAGATTTAAAAAATATTTATAAAAACAAACTAATCAAAAATTAAAGTGAAAAATCACGATTTGAAAGAAATCAACAATTTTTTACTTGAAACAGTAATTGAACATAATGAAAATTTTATTATTTCACAAAAAGTATAACTAGTATCAGCAACGAACGGAAACTTTTAATCGAGTGGGAAATATCAGGATTACGCATTAGGCCAGATATCACCCGAAGGTGATTGTGGATAATAATAATTGAAATGTGCCGAATTAGTTTGGTTTAAAGTTTTTTTCATTTTTTGTATTACTATTTCACTTCGATTACTGATTTTCTTCAAAAAATAGTGTCCTCTTTTTGATTTAATTTAAAAGCCATTGTTAATTTGAACTAACTCATCTAAATATTTCAGACCTGAAGCTTTTTTTAATTTCCTTAAAATTTTCTTCAAATAGGTTTCCTATCTATCCTGTAATAATACAATGAAAATATTAAAAATGTTATTCTGTAAATATTTGTAAGATTTATTTGAAGTGATTAAAAATTATCCACGAAAAAAAAACTATTTAGAAAGGAATAAGTCGCCGGCAACGAAATTTGTCAATTTTTTGAACGTACGAACTTAAAAATGTAACATTATTTCTTTACACCAGAAAAACTTGGGATCCAAAACACAATAATATTTTTTTTAATATCTTTTGAAGACATTTGATAAAAGTGATTTAAAAGACATATTTTTTGTACATAAAAAGATAAATGAAAAATATGTAATCGAGCAAAAAAAAGTTGAAAGATTTTCTGACTTGGTAAACATAACAATTCCATGATTTCAAAGAAAAAATCCCAGTCAAGAAATAAACATTAACCAGCATTCGCAAATGAAAGGGATATTTTTGTATTGATTAGGTAGACGACAGATTCACAAGTGGAGTGAACAAAGAACGTGATAACCCTCGACAAATCTTCATGAAAAAATTGCAGGCCAATCAAATTCTAATGATTACTCTCCATTCCACCATCCTTCTCATTCTCTCAAGATGTTTACGGAGTAGTTTAAAGACTTGAACCGCCTTCTACGTGTAATTGAAAAAGAAATAATGCAACCTTTTCATAAATCATCGAATTAGTAAAAAAATATTTATGGCGAATATATAATTTGTATAGCTGACTTCAAAAATATATTAATGTTTGGAATGAAAACATTACTTATTCGATTTGAGGAATTAACAAAAAGTAGCATAAATATAAGTAAGATTTAAGATGGACTATTTGGAAATTGATTCAAACGGCAACCGAAACGAATATCTCTGCTAAAACTCTTGCAGGCGCGAGTTTTTAATATGTTAATAGGAAATCCCTTCAATGATTAGCAAGGATTGGAAAAATCGTGTTTTTCAAAGTTTTTTCAATGACTACTGCAGAAGAAAAATACCAACATAAACTTGACACTCTACAAAGCATGTGAGTATCTCTGTTTTCCTGATGAGAATGTTGTAGCTGAATATATCAAAACAGTTTGACAATAATATCCCCAAATTGTGTACTGTTAATAAATATTTTTGAATACCGTTTCACATGAGGGTTTTCATTTAAATATTTGACGTGAGAATGATTGAGCAAACTGTAATGATATTGTAATGAATCTGAGGCCGGCCCTGACAGTTGCTGCACGCGCCGGCACAGCGGCAAAGAATCCGGTCAGACCAGTCGCGAAAACTCCGTATAGGTCGAGGAACAATCTACAATGTTCGTTGCCGCTATATAAAGGCCTCCAGTACCTAGGTTAGTCAGTCTGTACTTAGAAAGCGAATGGTAATCAAATTGTGAATATAAATTAAACGTGTATATATAAATTACTTAGTGAAATATTGTAAAAATAAATTAGTTTAAGACAGTTAGTTCGTTAATTCGTTACAGTATGTAAAGTTTTCCAAAGTGAACAAAGAAACATTCAATTGGGATTTTGAGAAATGTTGATTTTTGAAATGATTAATTTAATCTTTTATGTAAAGGAATATATGATCTATTTAATTTTACTTGCGTATTCAGGCAAAGGGGGTTGTTGTGTAATTGTTTGTCTATTTGTAAATCTTCTA
>WOGN01005697.1:0-12999 GCA_015342105.1 Leptinotarsa texana
GGAGCGCCAATTAATTTTTATTGTTGTTTTCATTTTATAGGGAAATATTAAAATGACAATTAAGATATCTCTATGACAACGTTTATCAATAATTTCAGAAAGAGTCAAATTTAGAAAGTGTATTAGATTATTCATCTTCATTTCAGTGGTGAATTTATTTGACGGATGAATGGAACTGACGAAATCGGCAAACTGCCTGTAGGAGTAAAACAGAATAATATATCATCTACGTACATCTACACCAGCATTTTTCCTGCTTGCATCTAATAGAAACTGAAGCAATTAAAACGATAAACGACTATTTTTGGTAGCTAAAACAACCACATGACTTCATTTGCGTATCGCTTCAGCATTTAGTAGATTCACATCTTGATTTATTCTAACAATCTCACATTAATATCGACATTATGTGTGAAATAAGCGGTTATATTACTTACCTGTTTCTTTGCAATAAGACAATTTATATGTATTACAAATAGCCATTACTGCAAAGATAACATCTATAAAAGTACCTAGTAGGTTTTACTTTACTGCTACCATCCAATTTCTACGTCACTGGATCTCGATCATCAGTTATGGATAATGAACTTGTAGCTGATTGCAATAGAACTGGTCGTTATTCCAAGCAACACATTTTAGTCCAATCATTAGAGGTACAATAATTTTGCCAAATAGCGCCGATTTGCATAAAAATTTGGATTTAGGTTCTAACACAAGTATGAAGTTTTCATGTTGATAAAATCAAAAAGGAAAATTGAGCATTTTTTTGAAAATTGGGATTCATTTTCAGTTGAGCTTCTAATCAACAGATGGCAAAGGAATGTTATGTAGACAGGTATTTTTTGAAACTAGATAAAGATACGTTTTCACATGAAATATTCATTAAAGCAAAAGACTGAAACCTGGGAAATAAAATAAAGATAAATCATGATACTATATAATCGAATTGAAGGGGTTATATTTTTAGGAGTGATTCATTTGTGGGAAAGAAAGTTTTTGGCTTTTTACTACTCCATCTTGATACAAAAAAATATATATGGGAATCTTTCAAAAAAGGAAGGAAGTAATCAATTTGAAAATAAGTAACTGTATATATGGATGTGTAGATCATGCAAAGAAGTAACTTTCAGGCACAAACTGAAAGAAAGTCTTCCTGAAACAGCTACTTCCATATAAAAATTGAATTACACGAAAGAAAAAAATTCTCTCGAAACAAATACTGTTATATGGACACTGAATTATACAGAAGATACTTTTCTCTACTCAGCTTGCATTCCAAACATTCGTTATGGAATAAAATCAGATATCATTCACATGAGTTTTACTAAAAATGAATGGTAACAAATAGCACTTACATGGTACACACTGCTATACATCGATGTTTCGCCGTAAGACACTTGCCTTAAGGCTCTTCGGTGCCAAATTGGATAACATTATCGAAAATACACACAATTCATGGTTGAATATACAGAATTCATAGATGAATTGTGTGTATTTGTTTGAAAAGAATTTTTTTCTTTCGTGTAATTCAATGATTATATCAAAGTAGCTGTTTCAGGAGGACTTTCTTCCAGTTTGTGTCTGAAAGTTACTTCTTTGCATGATATACACATCCATGTATAGAGTTACTTATTTTCAAATTGGTTACTTCCTTCCTTTTTTGGAAGACTCCAACATCTCTTTTTTTGTATCAAGATGGAGTAGTAGAAAGCCAAAAACTTTCTTTTCCACTATATAATCATAATCATCTACATAATAGTGAATTTCTTTATGGCTTCATTTCATTCTGAATTGAAATGTGTGAAATAAATTTGTATTCAACTTTTGTTAAAGGAAGTTAAAAATCGCCATTACGTGCAACCTCAAAAGTGTAATGCAGACTTGTACAATATAAAGATAAAGTCCTTTCCCTAATATTTGTTATATTCAACTGAATATACTGTTTTCCAGGTTCATGTGGTTCATGATTAAAGTCTCCTTTGGAGAACATGATCGCTGCAACGACCAGAAGAGACCCGAAACTAGGTTCGTTCTAAGAGCCATAGCTGGAGCCTTCAGTTTTTTAAATTTCGATAACGATATAGCCCTTCTCAGGTTGAACGACAGAGTGCCCATAACGCAGTTCATCAAGCCAATATGTTTACCTAAACTGAAAGGTAAGACTATTTTGTATATACAGAATATGTAAAGAAAGTACTATTATGTAAAATGCTATTAGTTGCGATGAATTGTTTATTCCACTCAATAAACGGCTGATGTCTTTATTAAATT
Source organism: Leptinotarsa texana (assembly GCA_015342105.1). Taxonomy (NCBI): domain Eukaryota; kingdom Metazoa; phylum Arthropoda; class Insecta; order Coleoptera; family Chrysomelidae; genus Leptinotarsa; species Leptinotarsa texana. The sequence continues at coordinate 2,272 of WOGN01005697.1, forward strand.
GAATACATTACTCATAACTGTAATACATGTATACTTGAGGGGGTATTTTGTACTAAGTACGCAAAAACTTAAATCCTGCACCCAATACCTTTGGGCTATAAGTATTCTACCAACCGTTCTAAAATACCAGAACGAGCTATTGAACAGCAAATAACAGAACACCTCACGAAATCTAGTTTTTCTACGTATGCTATCGCTATAGGATGCATCGCTTTCATACGTTCAAAACGAAATATTTCTCACGCAGTGAGAAATATCCGCGATTACAGTGAGAAATATTATCTCGTCCTTTTTCGTCCTTATGAGTGATATATGGTGTGCTACATTATTTACCCATTAAACTGCAAATCCTACTTTGCGAATCCAGATAGTTCAAAATTCCTCTTTGCGTGTATATACGGAATAAGAAGGTGGGAGAGAATATTTATCAAACTTACTGAAACTGATGTGTAAATATGGAAAAGAAAAGAACATATCATGCAGCAACTCATTTCTATAAAATTATTACAACTTGTGGACCTTGCTTTACACTAATTTTAGTACAGATATTCATATCTGCCACAAAGAAATAAACTATCCATCTTCTTTCAAAACTGAACTTTTTAGGCATCATATAGTTATCAAACCAGCAAAATTTACAATAATAACACCTGGTCTGAAAGGTCCTGGGCCTTAGGCAAAAAACGCGTTTTTTGTTCGAAATGGGCTTTTCAGCACCGCTCTAACATTTCAATACCACTTTTGTAGAACGATTTATCTTTTTTGCCTCAAAATAGGCCTTAGTTTTAACAATAACCTCTTCATTCCAGCAAAAATTATAACATTCTTATATTCTTACAACTGAAAGAGTTGACCCTCAATTTTGAAACGACCTAAAGTCAATGATATTCCAGAACTGAAATTCGGAATTCTTTGAGAGTAGTTTATTCCTCTCCGAAGTTGGAGCGAACATCACAAAATGTCAGTACATCTAGTGGACGAGGTTCTAACCAACTGCATATCCGTAGTTTGCCCGATTCCTCTGAATAAGGAAGAAAAACTTTCTTGAAGACTGGCAGTAAACAAATCTAAAGCAAATGAACTTTAAGCGTTCAAGCCAGTCTCGATATACCTACACAGTAGGTTTAATGGACTGACGCCTATCAGAAAACAACTACTTCCCTCGCTTATACCACGAAGGGCGTTGGCTTATGTCCGACAAACTTACCGATACAAGTAATCATGGACTTGCTAGGATGCTGTGTACGAAACTGCTCCTCTGTTTCAGGAGAAAATTCAAAGAAGCCACATATATGTTGTCCAACAACGCATTTAGCCAAGCTATCATAGAGATACGCAACATATAGAAACCTGTAATCAAGCGGAATACGACAAAATCACGCCAAAGGGTCAGCTCCCGCTAAATCCGATCAAGCGGAGACAGGGAAGAGGGGATAGGTGAAAATACTCGAATGACGCATAAATAGTCAGATCTCGAAGGAATAAGTCCAGTTATCCCCGAAGACGATTGTGGATACTAACAATCGGAACGTCGTGAAATAACTTGGAATAGAATCTTTTAATTTTCAATTTTCATTTCTTGTTGATAATTTTCAATTCTTTATTGTTTCTCTCAGGAATTTCAAATCAATTCATATCATATTAGACAATGGAAGTCCAAACTGATGAAATATTTCTCAGCATGTTCACATCACCTCAAATTTTAGTTTTCTCAACATTTAATAGAAGCTCTTTGGATTCCATTTCTCTATCTTCATATTAAAAATTGTGGGGAAATCCAAAGAAATAAAAAAGAAATGAACTCTTTGAAAAAGTAACATAGATCATGCATAGGAGGATAGGTTAGGTTGGGTTAGGTTAGGTTAGGTCCATTCGACACTCCACCGCAACCCGCAAGGATCTATTGTGGCTCACACCTATTCACACTCGACCAAATAAACCCAGCTTCTTAAAGAAACCGATTGTATGGTGAGTGGTCTTTCAGGTTAGATGGTAAGAGTACGACTCTGCCGAATTCTAAACACCCATTTCTGTCCCCAGCGGGCAGGCACAAAGTATGTGCTCTGCTGTTTCATCTTTTTCCAAACAGAGGCGACACACACTGTCTCCCGACAGTCCGAGTCTCTGCATATGCCCATAAGTTTTGTTGCCATTCAGGTGATTAATGTTTGTTTGGTAGGAGCCAAGAGTTTCCAACGCTGTTTGACTGTCCAAGAATATTTTTATTGACTTGTGAATCAGGTTGGATTCTTCCAATCTCTCCGCACAAAATTCAATAGCGTAAATTTCCGCTTGAATTACAGTCGCATAGGTTCTTAGACAGGTTGATATCTCTGTCCTGGGTCTATGACTGAAAACACCTGCACCAGAACCGAAAGGTGTTTTTGATCCATCTGTGAAGCAAAAACTATCTGCTCTTAATATTTCCATTTCCCGAAGGATCCAGTCATCGCTACTCGGGATGCATAGAAGGTACTTTCAATTACAAAAAAAGATCTACCGAAAGAACTAATTTCATATTAAAATACACAGAAATCACTTTTCCAATTCAGTTCGTAATGTTTTATTAATTTATGGAATTCATGAAATTTATAACATAATTCATTCAAGAAATCCCCCAAATTTTGATAGCATTTGACGGATATCTTTCTTTTCCATTGGCACTATAAAAAAGTTCAAAAGATTGAATTCCAGGGCTACATGTTGACTCATTTATTGCACTCCAGACTCTTTTTCTGAATATTCTGCTAAGTAAATCATTTATTTGAACATATTGCTCAAAGTACATATCTCAATACCACCCAAATCTGTAGAATATATGACTTATCAACATTATGAAACGTATGAACAGTATAGTTAATATTGAGATGACAATTGAAAGATCAGTTGACTGAAAAAATCCTTATTCAACAATTTAAATTGTTTGTTTTCTTATTGCGAAGATATATAAAAACTTCTCCTGCAAGAAAATTATATACAATGCATTCTCTGAGTGATACTTGCATTTTTTTAGACAATCTTTATGTCGGATCCATTGCAACAGCTGCAGGTTGGGGAACACTCAAAGAAGAGGGAAAACCATCCTGCATACTTCAGAAAGTGGATGTACCCGTTATCACTAATGACGAATGCAAATCAACAAACTATTCATCCAAAATGATTTCGGACAATATGCTGTGTGCCGGATACCCTCAAGTTGGTAAAAAGGATTCTTGTCAGGTAGGGATAGTTGAGATTTTCATAAATGTTTCAATTTACCTTTACACAAGTTTACTAAAATGATGCTAGAAAACAAGTTTGCCACGAATAATGATAACAGTTTTTCTTGTTTGTATTCCATTCAAACAGGAGTTCAACTGGAATCAATTCTATCAAATTGAAGTTGAATGTACTTTTGCAACAACTTTGCCAATTTTGATGTTTAATAATAGTGTCCAAGATATCTTTCGATTTAATTTTAATTTATTTATTATTATAATACTTCCAACAGGCTAAGGCCCAATGATAGATCAGATAACTATTTCTAGATAAATGAATGTATAAGTGAACATCTTGATATTCAGTTAGGAACTAATCTATACAAACTATTTCTAAACTGATTTAGGATAGAAGAAATCTATAGAGTAATTATTGACACTTTGGCACATAGAGGTTACTGGACTGTAAAAATGGTTCTGATAATTGGGTTCATTGATGCGGAATGTGATATTTGATCTGGACGTATTTCAAATAAAATAATTAATTTGGGATAATAGAGTTGGGGAGTCTATGGCACCATTGACCAGTTTATAGATGAAAATGAGATCTGTAATGTATCGTCTTTTTCTCAGTGTCACAAAATTAAATTCGTTCAGAAGACAAATGTATTCATAATTTCCAACCGAATAGTTTTCATGTTTCTTATACTTGAGGAATTTCTCCTGCACACCCCAGAGCATCAATGTATTTTATTTGATTAGAAGTCCAGACAGAACTACAATACTCTAGTTTACTTCATACCCACCGAATACATTCAAATGATCTAAACTCTCTGCAGTTTCTTATAACAAATCCCAGCGACTCAGAAGCTCTCTAAACATTATTTTCAATATGCGCATTAAATGTAAGTTTATTGTCAAATAAGATTCCTAAGTCGAGAGTATCATTAACTCTTGGTAAGTCGAAATTATAAATTGTATAATTGACCTTATACGGATTTATATTTTAGCATCAGTCATAATTCCACATTTTCCAACATTGAGAAAGAGTTTGTTCTCATTTCACCATTTTTGGAGTGAATTCAAATCCCTCTGGAGCAACATACAGTCAGATGAATCACGTATTTCTCTGAAAAGCTTCAAATCATCAGCAAAAAACAGCTTTGTTGATTGTATCGAAGCGCATATGTCATTTATAAAAAGTTGAAATAAAATCGGACCCAAACTAGATCTTTGGGGAACCCCAGCTGTCCAAATAATACATCTGATTTTGACCACCATACTCGATATATAGACTACGATAATTCAAATACGATTATAGTAAATTTTGAATTTTTGGTGAAATACCATATGCATCCAATTTTCATATTGATAGTTGATGGGAAACTCTATCGAATACCTTGCTGAAATTTATATAGATTACATCAAATTGATTTATACTATCAAAAGAGTTGGATATGATTTGAGTACAGTTCCTCTCATTTTCATATAGCCATGTAGAACTTCTGATATCGAATTTCTCAAATGTGCATAAATCAAGTCGAATAAAATTATTTCAAAAAGTTTGGAGAATACAGAGATGAGTGCAATTGGTCTATAGTTAGAGATTTCTGATTTCTTTCCTGATTTCTGTACAAATTCGTGATACTTTCCTCTCCTCTGGTTAATCCTCTTTTTTCAATCCTCTTTGTTAAAATAGTAATATTATCAACACGAAGCCTTGGAGCCCTGAAGAATTAAATTTGAAACGTCGGCAAGAAAATATTTTTTTTTAAGGAAAAATTGATTCTGTTACCCAACCAACCTTTCTTCAGAAACATTATTGGATCACTGAACTAGTTAATTAATATGTTTCTTGAAAAGTTTGAAGGTATATTATCTGGGAAACATTTTAGTTTATTTTTGAGTTTGGAGGTTGCATTCGGGATATTTTCTTTCGATATTTCATCAATGAATAATAAATTGTTGAATTTGAGGATATTACTTTTATTATAACTGCGACAGTCTGTTGGAAAAACACTCCCCGAATGACGTTTGTTTGAAGGTGATTTACAATGTTTCATGACGAATTTCATTAGTTCGGACTTCCATTGTCTAATATTATATAAAATAATTTGAAATTCCTGAAAGAACCAATACAAATGAAAGATTAAAAGAATAGATGAAAATAACAATTGTATCAGGTAAAAAAATTGTAATAAAATTAAGTGAAACTCTGGCTATTGAAGCCCACAAGACACCACGAGTCTGGTTGAGATACGTTGACGATACCTTCATAATATGGAACGATGGGAATACTGAACTAGACACCTTCCTGAAACACATCAATAGCGTAAGACTTTCCATCATTTTCATAATGGAGAAGGAAGTTCACAACGAATTGCCATTTTCAGACGTATTGATGAAGAGGACCGACACTAAGTGGGAAACATCTGTATACCGAAAATCCACTCACACGGGACAGTATCTGAACCACGAATTCAACCACCATCATTCGACTAAAAAGAGGAATCAAGACTCTATTAGACCGTGTTTTCGGACTCTCTGATAAGAAGTAAGATCTCGAGAAGGAACTAAACTAGTCAAAAATGATCTTTAACGGAATGGCTACTCCAAAGCGATGATGAAACAGACTTTGGCAAAAAGGCAGCAAGAGCCTCGCAAGGAAGAGACGCCGCCACAACCAATGCTTGCACTTCCCTACTCACGGGATACCCTGTGAGTGCGGAAAATCCTATATCGGTGAAACTAAGAGGCCATTGCATTGCATTGCCGAGCACAAGAAACACACACAGCGTGGGGAAACCAACAAATCGGAAATAGCGGAGCATGTTTGGACCCACCAATATAACATCAAGTGGTCCCAAGCTGGGATCATAGACAGGGAAGAAAACTAGTTTAGGAGAAAATTCAAAGAAGCGGCATACATGTTGTCCAACAATGTATTCAGGTATGCTCTCATAGATATACTAAACTCATCGAAACCCATAATCAAGCGAAAAATGGCCAATAAAACGTGAATTGAAAATACAATAAAATTCTTGCCGAGCATAAGAGAAATACATAGCGAGAAGGAACCAGCAAATCGGGAATATTTGGACTCATCAACATAACATCAAGTGATTCCTGCAAGCAGAGATCATCTACAGGGAGGAACACTGGTTTAAGAGAAAGTTCTAAGAAGCCGCATATATGTTGTCCAACGACGCATTCAGCCAAGTTATCGTAGAGATACGCAACATATGTAAAGCTGTAATCAAGCGGGAAACCGGTCAACTCCCGCTAAACCAGTAAAGCAGAGAGGGGGAAGAGTGGATAGGTGAAAGCGTTCGAATGACCCATAAATAGTCATCTCCCGAAAAAATTAGTCCAGTCATCACCTGTAGACGATTGTGGATACTAACAATCAAACCTCTTAATTTTTTATTTGTTCTATTTTTGTATTTTATTTTACTGTCATTTCATTGATATAATTGTTATTTTCTGTTGTTCTTTTTTATTTGTATTGGTTTTTTCAAGGATTTCAAATCATTTTATAGAATAGTAGACAATGGAAGTCAGAAGTAATGAAATTCACTCCCTAAATGATTCGCAAATGAATTGACAATTGACTGGCTAGAAGAAAGTTTTTTTACCGCTATTAAAGATTATACCATGAATTCGTGTTTTTATCTGCATTGACTGTACGTATGAAGTTCAGCCTAGTACTACTGATGAGTCTTATGGTTGATTAAAACCGCGCAAACTGGTGTTGCAAAACAAATGTTACATTTTTTGAATGTGGTGTCTCCCTCTCTCAATCTCATCCTCCGGCAGAGTTTGTTTTCCAATATGGGTTGTGTTTACCTATTTTTATTTTTTCAGGGAGATAGTGGGGGTCCTCTGATAACCAAGAAAGATGATTCAAGATATGAGCTTATTGGTAAGATAATTTTTTATTTTTATTTAAAAAAAACAACAGTTAATGCGGGTAGTTTGTGAGATTGAAATTTACTTATGATGTACTGTTTGGAACCTTTTGTGTAGTTTAATCTAGGTGGAGCAGTTTAATCTTCCTCTTGAAGATGATCACTTGGTGATCGAAACACGTGTCGAGGTGTTAAAAATAACGATTTGGTGTTGGTTAAGAACTCCAGTAATATAGATTAAAATTTAATAAGTCAATTCATCAACAACTCATAACATAACTCAAAATAAAAACTCATAACTTGTATCCAAGGAGATTACGAATATACTTCTTCACTCATGTAAAAAAGAAGAAATTTTAGACACAGTATACTTTTCTCTTTCTAAAAATGAAATTTCTGTAAATAGATTTATAGTAATTTACTTTTGTGGATCTTTGTTTTCCACTACATTATCGTATGGTGGTAGTCAAAAAGTTGAATGCTTCAATTGAAATTTAATCAGTCTGTTGATTGATAATATTTCCATTGATCACCTTGTCTGATGATCACCTACATCAACAGTGCACGACATATCTACTCGTACAAAACATCAGTACCGTTTGGTATTCGACTGATTTAACCTTGTCGCCCACTTGTCCAGCTACAACCAGCATACTGTATATGCTGTTTGTCATAGTCACAAAAAAGAATGTTGTAGGTTCATCCCATTAATCAAAAGAGGGCTACTCTGGGAGAGTTTTATCATTTTTGTGAAAAAAGTTTTTGGCTTTCTACTACTCCATCTTGTTATCCAATTTGGTATCGAAGAGCCTTAAGACAAGTGTCTTACGGCGAAATATCGATGTCTACCAGTGAGGATGACAGTGTTCCATGTAAGTGCAATTTTTTACCATCCATTTAAAGTAGAACTTCTGTCAATTATATCTGATTTTATTCCGTAACGAATGTTTGGGAATATAAAAGTATTTGTTTCGAAATAATTTTTTTCTTTCGTGTAATTCATATTTATATGAAAGTAGCTGTTTCAGGAGGACTTTCTTCCAGTTTGTGTCTGAAAGTTACTTCTTTGCATGATCTACAAATTCATGTATAGAGTTAATAAATTCAAATTGATTACTTCCTTCCTATCTTTGGAAGATTCCTACATCTTTTTATGTATCAAGATGGAGTAGTAGAAAGCCAAAAATTTTCTTTCCCAAAATTCAATCACTCATAAAAATGTAACCCCTTCAATTTAGTTTCATCATCTTTTCAAAGATCTGAAAGAAGACGAGAAAAAATTTTTCCAGTATTTCCGAATAACTCCAAGCCAATTTTCAGAACTTCTGCATATTCTAGAGCCTGCCATAACAAGCAACTCAAATTTTTCTCGTCCATTGTCATAGGTACCGTCTGACACTGTGTTGTCAACTGATGGAATAGCAAAACAGAAAGACAGAAACTTCCTAGATACTTTTGGACAAGTTGATACTGACAAGCGCTGGCCGGTGACGCGCTCACTTGGTCAGTCCGTCACAGCACGTACCGTTATTTGCCGAACAGGATCGGAAAGCTGTAATCATTTCCGGCGTCGGCCTGGGCGGTTATCCATTCATTTTGATTTTTCAATCCTATACGTATTTTGATGGGACTGGCCGTGCTGTGCTGTGCCGGACAAGTGGCGACAAGCTTATTTCAACGACTTATTGGAAAAAACCAACAATCCAATGTATTGCTTTGCTGACGACAGCACACTTGTCTGGTCATTCCATTTGGATTCCAGGACATCGGCTACGGAGGCACATTCACCGGCAGCAGGAGCTTGCATATCTTAATAAGGATCTATAAGTGATAGAATAATCTCAGGTCAGACAATTCCGCTTTCTGCTTCTATAAGTTTGTTGGGGGTTAAAATGGACACCAATATGTCTGAAAACTGTTCCGAACCAGAAAAATGTACACACCTCAGCAAATTTTGATGCTTTATGAAGCTCAGTTCAGACCTTCCTTGGAGTATTGTTCTCATGTATGGAACTCTACCGCCAAACATACCCTGCTGGATTCCATCCAGAAATGAGCCATCCGTCTGATTAGAGACCCGAACATCACATACAACCTTGATAGCCGTGAACATCTAAGAAAGGTTGGAGATATATCTCTCTTATAAATACTTTCACGGGAAGTGTTCCAGTCACTTGGCACATTTGATTCCACCAAGAATAGTACATATCGGAAATACGCGACGGACTGTGGCTGCTCATCGTTTTGAGGTTCAACCCAGTACACCTTGAATTTCACTCTTTCATCTGAAGGACTGCGTTTATGAGGAATAAACTTCCTGAGAACGTTTTTTCAAATGGATATAATCTCCAGCGATTCAAATCCAATGCGATTCACAAAGACCCCGCTCTGAGAGCGCGCTTCAAGGATTTTCCTGTACTGCTTGTATTTTGTCTTTCAAAAAAAACTGAGATAAAGTAGTAACAGCTCCATCTTGAGAGCAATTTCCCAAAATGGATGCTTAACAGGTAAGATCTGTCTTGCACCGCGAGAAGTAAGACTCCGAAACATATTTGTTCTGCTGGAGAAACGGTAAGCTAATGCAATAATATTCCTTGTCAGGAAACTTACCCATTTAATACCTATTTAATATAAAATAATTCCGTTATGGTTTCACCTGTGGAGCTGGCAGACATTTGCTAGATCCTACTGTGTAGTAACGTTGAGAAGTAAGTTGAGAAGGCTGAATGTTTTGGAATTTTCATTCAGAATATCAACTTCAATACTAATATATCTGAAGTGATTTTTTTTACTACTGAATATATTATTTTTCAGGTATTGTATCATGGGGCAATGGATGTGCAAGACCCGGTTATCCAGGTGTCTACACTAGAATAACAAGATATTTGGATTGGATCTTGGAAAATTCTAAAGATGGGTGCTTTTGTCAAGACTGAGAGTAGAAATAAACTAGTTGTAGACATTAGTGTAAGGGTCAAACGAGAATGATTATAATCATTAATGTTTCTTCGAAGAAGAACGCAATAGCCAGACAATATTTATATTAAAGTACGGAAATAAGAAGAAGTCGATTTAAATATAGCAGTAGTAATAATTGTGTATTATGTTTAATATACAAAATTTCTAATAATCGTAGCAAATTAAAAATACAGAAATGATTAGTTCTATTCTTCCAAACCATCTGCTTGAGGTTGAACTTCGATCAGACACATAAGGAGAAGCAAAATATTATCATAAACATGGTTTGAAAATTGTGGAAATTCCACTCAAGATATTTGCTAAATCGGAAATGAGAGTTTACAAAAATATATACAATTCGTGTAAAGTTGCGGAAGAATAATGATTGTAGACCAGAAAATACATCCGATGACTAATGGTTAATATGTTTTCAACCTAGAAGGATATTTTGTAAGTGCCATAAAATTGATGCTGAAGGAAGAACACGAATGAATACTAAATACTAAAATTCTAAAAATCAAGTGACTTATTGTTGAAAGTTACCAGATATATATTTTTGATACAATATTTATTTTACTTTGAATTTATATTGAATTTTAGAGAGCGTTTACGAAAACCTTTCGCATCGCATATACGTCCAACCGATATTTATTATCTCTCATATA
>WOGN01005698.1:0-12999 GCA_015342105.1 Leptinotarsa texana
TATAGCACATTTTTAATTTCTCTCTAAAAATGTCCGTATAAGTAAAATTTTATTAGAAAAGTTAAACTCCATGATGAGTTTGTTATCTATACATGAAATGATGACAATTAACCGAACTTGTTTTTTTAAATGAAAGGGATATCTGTCAAAAATAAGCAAAACGTTAACTTTATCCTAGTTGCATAAAATTTGGCATATGGATATAAAATTGCCGTAGACAAAACTTTTTCAAGTAACTTTTTGTTACATTCGATCTAGAAAAGTAACTTCTTCAATTTTTTTTAAAAAAAAGTTGAATTTGACAAACACTGAACGTCAGTGGGTCGCAGTTGGCGGCATCATTTCAAGTTAAATTCAAAGCACAAACAAGTGCCGAAGTTAAACTTAATTGAAACTTTTCGAAAAAAGTTTCCCATATGCTGCGCACTTTAATGGTGACACTGTATGTAAAACACCACATAGTACTATGCGCTGGGAAATCAATTTCCTGAAACATCTTTTACCTAATCAATTAACCTCTTGAAGTATCTAACATTGAATATTATTATTAGCATTACAAGTCTTATTTCTGGGAACTTTTACTCTTGAAGAGTTATTCATATTAAATGTCTGTATGTTTTACTATGTTTTATTTATTTCTTTATTAACACTCATCAATTTGATAACATATTATGGCAAAGTCTCTTGAAGTTTTGGGTATAACAACTATTTACTCATTATTCAGTTGCTCAATTTTCTAAGTAAGTACATAGACATTTTAAAAGTTCCGTCTGCATTGCCCCTTTTCATTTAATAGAAAAAGTGCAGCAAGCCAAATTATCAAATAAGACAAATGACCGATAAATGGGACATTTTTCTTTGTGAAAAACACTTTGTACTCAGGCAGAAATTTTCCGGGGGGAATTAGTTTGCCCTTTGCATACCCGTATAAAATTCTCCATTATAGTTTTTATACTTTTTCGGATAGTAGAAGATGAAAAATCCCCAAAAAGGCGGTTGAAACAATAAATTTTCCGGTGATAACTTTTACATTTCGAGTGTAATATACCGATTCGACTGTGAAAATACATAATATAACGTTGCCAACAAATTTCTACTGTGTTTTTATGTAATTTCACGTTTTCATTTTCACTGTGTACCCCAAAAAAACTTATTTGTTCCAAAAATACTTTTTTCAAGCAATGCGAACGTGTCAATTTCGCTCTACCAAATAACCTTACCCCACCAAATACACAATCATTCTAAAATATCATTTACCATTCGGGCATAAGCTAATTTCCGCAACGAGCTTAAATTTCACCGGTGACCCAGTTTAGCTGCTGACCTACCCCAATTGCGAATGGTCGATTCACCCCGGAACGAGGCCAACTCCGTAATCGATTTTCGACAGGATGTTGAGGTGGATCAGGGAGAAGAACGTGCCATTTTCACGGTTTGGATTTCTTGTTGATGTTCGCAGTCGCCTTCATGCAGAAATGATGCGATTATGGTCTGCATGTCGGTCAAGAGGGCAAGGTTCTTCAGATTGCTTTTTGGTCATCGGAAGTCGGAGAGTTTCGCGAAAGAGGGTGACGAGGGCGAAGGTGAAAACTGGGCATTCTTTGCAACCACTTGTGGGTTGAAAAAGTATTCCAATTGGTGGTTTAAGTCGTTGAAACGGGCCAACCTGAATAAATCATTTGATATTGAGACTGTATAAAATCGTAAAACACGACAACTTCAAAATAAAGTGTGAAAAAGCCAAATGGATCAAATTCATTATTTCGGTTACGGTACATATTTTAACAAAATCCAGAAACACGTCAAATTCAAAATATAATTTGACATACTTCAACGGGAAAATGCTACCCCTACATTCAACCCCCGTCGAATGACAAGTACAACCCCCAAGTTTTTAAATGGGAAGTATAAGCTTATGATATATCGTTTGAAAGGTCTCTGCATTCTCTATCCAAAAATGTTATCGCTTTCAAGTTTATTCCAACAATCAAAATAAAATAAATTAAAATTATGTGGTTAGCTACCAAATCCATGGTAATTTTTGAATACTTTTTCGTTGTGTTCTGTGTATACGTGAGAAACTTAAAGAACTACTAAAATCAAAATGAAAATCCTTAATTATTGAAATAAAAAATGAACAAAAAGTTGAATATTAGTGGAGTTTTTTCCAACACCAAATCGTTATTTTTAACACCTCGACAAGTGTTTCGATCACAAAGTGATCATCTTTATAGAGGAAGATTAAAACTAGAAACTAATGGGAAGCTAATAGTTTTAATCTTCCTCTTTGAAGATGATCACTTGGTTATCGAAACACGTGTCGAGGTGTTAAAAATAAACGATTTGGTGTTGGAAAAAACTCCAGTAATATTCATTACAAAGGTTCCAAACAGTGCATCATAAGAATAAAAAGTTGTTTTTGTGTTACAATTATTGGCTCAGTATCTTGTGTTTCCTCCTCGGATAGAAATCACAGCTCGGATTCGCCGGAGCATGGTTCTTATGAGCCTCCTGAGGTTTTCTTGAGGCAAACGCGACCACACTTCTCGAAGAGCAATTTTCAGCCCATCCAAAGGGTTGGTTTTGTCACCTTCGGATGCTCTTTCCCAGTTGATCCAAAACATGGGATCAGGTCCAGGCTACAAGGAGGCCACCCCACAGTGGTAATATTGGGACGGGCACCATCGTGCATAAAAATAAAATTTGGCGCTCCTGCTTCTGATCTGTAACACCTCATTAATGTACCTTTTGGTACGTGATCCTTTGAAATCCGTTGCGGATGACTACAAGGCATTTATAATCATTGAGTGTTATTCCACCTCACACCTCCGAATGACACCCTAAAAGAAAAGCACCAGGGAATAAAATGTTCAGTCCTTCTTCTGTATACTCTGGCACGACCATCATTACCAAAAACCGTAAATTTAGATTCATTAGAAAAGAGTACTTTACGCCGATGCCTCAGCTACCAATGTCTGTGTGTCCAAGCGAACTGTTGTGACGTGCTGTAAGCCGATGTACCTTAACTGGTCGTTTAGATCTCAATAAACTTTCCTGAGGTCGATTTCGCACAGTTTGGTCGGAAATTTGGGTCTTCGTTACTAGAATCAGCCCATTTTGTAGCTCTTTGGTGGTTGAAAATCTACGTCTGAGGGCATTTAATACACAAATACTAGTCCTCTTGGGCTGAAGTGGAAAATCTACGTCTGAGGGCACACAAATACTAGTCCTCTTGGGCCGAAGTGGACAATCTACGTCTGAGGGCATTTAATACATAAATACTAGTCCTCTTGGGCTGAAGTGTTGTCTCTTATCAAAGTTGTCTACTACCCAAGGTCACATTATTGTATTCATCATGCTTGTACACGATCATTACAACGTAGTGGTCCTTTAATTGTTTTGAGGAATGTATAAATAATAAACCCAGTGACTGGATTTACTATTTCATTTTTTAAATATAGCAGAATAATGCAGAATATGCAGATCACAGAATTGGGTTACAGCATTATAGACATCCAGTTTAGGAACGATTTCTTGGATTGTGTAAAGTGAAGTCTATTTTAATAGACAAGGAAATTGAGGCATGAAAAAAATTATTTCTCAAAAGTCCATTTAGGCAACCCAGAAATAGTTGAAAAAATTATAGAATTCATTCATTATTTTGGTAAGTAGTATATTTATCGAACACAACAAAAAAATCACAATGTTTTGTAAGGGATACGTGCAACTCCTGCAGTAGTAATACTCCTGTCGCTAATGGAAAATGCCTCAATATTGTTCATCACAAGTTCACTTTTATGAAAAAATATAACAGTAACAAAATTCATCTATTTTATTTTGTTGCTACAAGATAATGTTATGAAACAGGCCCACATAGTCTTCTCCTAGTACGAAATTTCTGCTAAATCGATTGAATTCTTGAAACGGTATATTAAAAAACACCCATTTTTCTTTATCGATAGGTTCCAAATGGAATACACGAGGTATTGTGTAAGAATTACACTATATTTTCTAGTCTACAAAATGAAGCGACAGTAAGTAAGTAAGTAAGTAGCTTTATTCATCATTAAAACTTATACACAGTTCAGCCTGCTGGTGAACATATATATATATATACTTATCAGACTAGTCAAAATCTTAAAACTGAGGCTAAAGATTCAAACGAATCCCAAATATAAATACAAAACATTATAAAAGAAGAAAACTTTATTATATATCGAATCACGTATTGATAAACACGCGGAATCAATTAGTGGGTGATTAACGAAAAGTGTTAGAAAACCTCTCAAGTTATAATTAAAGCAAATGGGAACCCTATCAGCATCATTAGCGGAGATATTTTTTTATTTACTAGTACTACATTATAATTATTCCTATGTTATGGACAATAAGATTTATTTTACGCTACTAAGACAGTGCACTATCATGCATAAATGTTTTCACTTGGAAGACGCCACATACGAGATCGACTGGAAAATCAAGTCTCGCTCAACCAAAATCGAATGAGTGTATCTATCTATGACGGTCTTTTGCAAAACTAAGAGTTAACTGCAAGAAAGCTATTAGATGAAACTAAAGAATATTACTGGAGTTTTTTCCAATACCAAACCGTTATTTTAACACCTCGACACGTGTTTCGATCACCAAACTCTCATCTTCAAGACGATCTTGGATCTTCTTCTTGGAGATGATCACTTGGTGATCGAAACACGTGTCTAGTTGTTGAAATAACGGTTTGACGTTGGGAAAAAAACTACACCAAAGGTTCCAAACAGTGCATCACAAGATGAAACTAAAGCCAAAAAGCAACCAGACAGTGATGTTTTGACTTGCACTAAGTTTCGTTGGAAATGCTTCTAACGTGATATTGAATATAATTAAATCATTCATTTTTCCACCAGGCATTTGTCAAGGATAGTAGTAATGAAAGCAGTGTTCGACGTTAGTTTGCGACATTTCGTTCGGGAGATTTTAGCTTTGAAGATGAGCCCCGAAGTGGTCGACCTGGAGTAATTCAGGACGAGGGTTTGAGAACTCTGGTGGAGACTGACTCATCACAAATGGTGCCTGGGATTGCGAAAGAACTGTGTTTTCAATGGTTTGAAACATACTGAAAAGATTATTTTTTTGGATCGGATCGTTACATGTAAAGAAAAGTGGACGATGTACAAGAGGAGACGTTTAGGACAGGCACTTCCCAAAGGCAAAATTCCGCCAAAAAAGTCCCAGGTTACTGTATAGTGATCAGCGGCCGTTGTGATTCACTATAACTGTGCAACCAGGCCAAACCATCAGAGAAAAGTTCTGTAGTGAGGAAATCGGCGTAACGTACCAAAAATTGCGTCAGCAGCAGCCGGCACTGGCTAACAGAAAAAGTCCAATTCTGCTTCACGACAACGCCCGTCAGCACGTTTTACAAATTATCGTCCGAAAATTGAAGTAGACAAAATTTTCGAAACAACCTGATACTTCCTTTACCTAAACAAAACCTTTCCAATAGAGTCAGATTATAAAATTTAAATTTTATGTTATTATTAGCCCTATTTATTTGAGCGAGTGAATCCTCCAAATGTTTAGCACTTGTTTAAATTCTCATGAATGGAGCGTACTAAATTTGAAATGTAATTATTGAATGATGTTGTTATTTTATGAGTCAAAACAAATGGACTAGAATCTGAAGTGGAAGTGATCAAACTCGTGGATATAAAAGGATACATTTTCACTCACACTTTCAGATACACAATAATGATTTTCAGTAGAAATTGACGGGAAATTTTGTCGTGAAAGATTTTTCTGGTCTCCTAATTCAGATATATTCTGCGTTCTCTTTGAAACGTGATTTAAACAGCTCGCTTAGCCTGACTGATGTATTTTTTGTCAAAAGTCCTCCACAGCTTATTTCATATATTCTCGACTCTTATTTTATAATATCCTGTCAATAGGTTTCAAATGAGCAAGCAGTTTTGAGGGCTACTTTTTCTAAGGACAAAACTCAAGCACTACGCTATAAGAGTGGTGCCTGTGCGAAAATAGCGATTCACATTGGATTTCTTCTTTAACATTGAAGTTCGAGGTGTACAAAACGATGAGCAGCCATAGTATATCGCGTATAGCCCAAAAACCTTCTCTATGAAAAATGACTTATACATGTCAAGTTTCATCACGATCGGTTGAGCGATGTAAAAGTTTATCATTTACCAACCAACCAACCAACACACATCCATTTTTTTATAGTAGATTGAAACTTAAGCCCTACTTCCGAAATAAATAAATTACTGGATTTTCAACAGAACAAATTCCTTTAATCAACATCAACGTGATAAGAGGAATGGCCAAGAATTTTAGTATCGAATACGTTGCTACGTATGGATAGGTATCCATGCGAACATTCATTATTATTCTGTTGCGAAAGTTAATTTTCGAATTGCGCCATAAATTCGCAGTTTTATGGGAAATCTTGCGAACAGCTATGAAACCAAACTATAAAACAGCAAACTCGAATGCTAATTGTTCCTGCGATCGGTATAGACGTATATTAATGAATACACTTTTACTGATTGAAAATGGCTGTAAACCTAGAGTTTTAGCAATATAAATATGATATTGAAAGTGGAATATACGACTCGACTGTAACGAAAGTTTTGAATTCACTAAATGAAGGCTGACTTCATTAAAGAATTATTGAACCGCTGAACTATTCGCATTATGAAATATCAGTTTTATCTGAACGAATATATAAACAGAACATTATTTTTTATTATTTTTTGATCTATCTAAAGGCTTCGACTCAATCAATACTCATATTGCAATTAATAAACTAAGTGAATTGGGTTTCCGTGGCAAATTTCTTTCGTGTCTGGCTTCTTATCTGGAAGTCACAAAAATTATTGTAAGAATTGACAATCCCACATGATGTGGAGGCTGGTGTACCTCAAGGATCGATTGGTCCGCTAATTTTTCTACTATATTAAAATGATCTTCCCAGCACTAAACACCTAATTCTATATGCTGATGATACAACTTTAGCAACAGAAGCAGAAACTTCTGAAGAGCTCATTTCAAAAATGAATATACTGGCAGAGGCATTTACCACATGGTGTGGGAGAAATTCTCTGATGGTAAATTCTGCTGAAACAGTTTGTATGCACTTCACCAGAAATGAAATATCTGGGAATAGTAGAATCTCAGTAAATGATAGTGATATCCCTTTGGGGAAACCACTAAATTTCTAAGAGAATTTGTGGACAATAATATGAGATGGAATAGCAATGTCAATCACATTTGCAAGAAATTGAATAGTAGTTACTTTGCTATATTGCAACTGAAAAATATTTTTGTGACGAGTCAGTGTTTTCCACATTTCTTATAATATTATTCTATGGGGTGGTGCAGTAAGAGCATTCAGGGTCTTAGTCTCTTAAAAAAGGATTATACGATTAATGTTCGGCCTAGACTATAGAGAAGCATGTCGTAATCATTTCAAAGAACATAGAATTATTACATTTTACTTTTATCTGCAAATGCATTCTATATGAAAAAAGTAATTATCATAACTTTTCTCTCAACTCTGATTATCACGACCACCCAACTCGATCCTCGAAACTTATTGAGTCTCCTAAACATGAAACTAGTCTGTATGAGATAAGCCCAATATACAGAGGATTTCAATTTCTAAATCATCTGCCTGCCTGTATTGATTGGATTGGAAGACAACGTCAATGTTTTCAAAAGAAAACTTAAAAAACTTTTTATGTAATGAATGTTACTATGACATATGAGCAAGAAGATAACGTGAGTTATGACACTCGGATGCCCTGGTTATTATTATAACCTTCAAAACTTCCAATATTGTCATTCCATCTGATTTTATATATACATTATGTCTGTGACTGTTCCAATGTCATGTAAATACGATCTGACTGGAATAAAAATTATTATTATTATATTAATATATGATTTATGTTATGTTTTATAATGAATGAACTCAGAATTCAACTAATTGTTTCTAAAAATTTGTTCGCCCTTAGAAACATCATTACAAGCGAATAACATAGGCTGTATTTCATTGATGTACAGAAAGTATCAAAAAGTTACCTAAAAAGGCGTGTTGAAGATGATATATTGAACAATTAACTACATATTTGAGTAACACTTTGTGAGATTCTCATACAACAATTTATAAAAACACAAGCACTATAGGAAAATCCTCAAGGCGCTCTAAGAGCGGTGCCTGTACATGTTTATAGAAAGCATCATTACCCACAACAGTTTAGTTAGTGTCTCTTTTTTGCTCAAATTGGTCGATAGAAACAAAGTTAGAATCCAAGGGTGATGGCATTTTCATCATGATATTAATTCTTATCTTATTAAATTTCCTCTCAAATTATTATAGTCGGATTTTAGCGTTTCAATTCTAAATTTCACGAGGACGAAGTCGTGGACAGAAGCTAGACTAAATGGAGAAATTCTGTATCAACGGCAGTGATACAGGCCTAAATATAAAACGCTTTTTTTGTTCAAAATTGGCTTTATTTATTATCATAATCTCCATCAATAGCCATACAATCATTTTAACGTCCCTCTAACATTTCAATACCACTTTTGAAGAACGATTTATCTTTGTTTGACGGTGGTTGACAATGCTTCGTGGTGTATTTCATCAGTTCGGACTTCCATTGTATAATATAATATAAATTAATTTGAAATCCCTGAAAAAAAATAACAAGATTAACCGAAAATAACAATTTTACATCTAGAATTATTTTAGATCATGCACAAAATAAAATAATAGTACAACAACATGGTTTTCTCCCCTGTAGATTCATTGATACTAATTTAATCGA
Source organism: Leptinotarsa texana (assembly GCA_015342105.1). Lineage (NCBI taxonomy): Eukaryota > Metazoa > Arthropoda > Insecta > Coleoptera > Chrysomelidae > Leptinotarsa > Leptinotarsa texana. Next base: position 8,844 of record WOGN01005698.1, read on the forward strand.
GTTTACAGATTATGTCTTAGAGACTATGGATGATCAGATGCAAGTGGATGTGATCTATATAGATTTCAGCAAGGCTTTCGATAAAATAAATCACAACTTGATCGTTGATAAACTCGCGGAGATTGGGATAGATCAGCATCTTCTGGTGTGGATCAAGGAAGGCATCAAGATGTGAATTTTAACGGTTACCAGATACAACCTTTTGTAGTTACATCAGGTGTACCACAGGGGTGTCACTTGGGACCATTACATTTTTTAATTTATATTAACAATATTGTTGAAGTATTTCAACATTCCAACTTTTTGTTATATGCCGATGACCTTAAGAATTATCGAACCATCAAAGAAATCCAGCACTGTAAGAGATTGCAAAATGATCTTGAAGCATTTGCAGAAATCTGTGGCAAGAGTAATCTGGTGTTACTACCTCATTTGGACGTCTCCTACGTTCTGCATCATCGGTATCTCTACGATCACAATAAAGTCAGCAAACCAACGTTTTATTGTTGTTTCTGATAGAGCGGAGTCCTCATAACACTTCCGACTCTGTCATAATTGTTTTTCTCAATAGAACTTCGAACAAAACTAAATAGGTTTGACTGTACATAAATCTTAATTCAAATGTAAAAACAATTCGAAAAGCAATGACCGAAGCCATCACTATCATCAGTTCGCAATTACTTTCAATATCTAACGGCGGTATCGATGCTAACGATCAAGTCTATCAACCGACGATCTGTGTTCAATTCTCCAACAAAAACTTTTTTATGACGTCATAAAAAAAATGTGTTGAGCAAAAAGGTGGGCTGATGTAAGCGCGCCACGTGACTGGGTGGTCTGTCTCGTTGACTGGTTATCTGTTTAAATTATTTATGACCACAGAAAATTCAAATCTGAGATGCAGTGCGCTCTAATCAGATGGCGAGCAGCGGGACAGTTTGAAGACGATACGTGACAATTTGGTACACTCTGATTGGTTCACCGCTGTGTGACAGGACGCCACGTGACAATTTAGTACACTCTGGGGTTGACTGCTGTGATGACGTCACTGTCTGCCTGAACCGACGTATATTCAAGCAATAACTCTCAAACTTATGAGTTGATTATCATGAAATTTCAACAACTTTCTTTTGAAGGTTAGTACTAACTGAAAAAGCGGAGAATGCAGCAAGACTAGCGCCATCTATGTGTTAGACCCAAGACTTTTCAGCCTATGTAGTATAAGCATAAACTATGGTTCACTCCAAATTGCACCAGTGTCGAGGCAGATCACTAGTCTTGAATAACAATATGGTGAAAATACTGACTTTCATGAGAGTAATTAGCAAAAATAGGCATGGAATAGCAATGGGAGACATGGTAATATCGAAAGTAATGCAGTAACTGTACCAAAATAAACTTACTGATAACAGGCCATATTGCTCTATGTTGGATAAATCCTATATAAATTTTATTCAAGCACAGTAACAATCGTGTATAGTCGAAGTAAACGATATTGTACACATTTAAAGTTGGTGGCACTCTCAAAGGCCATAAAAACCAATACATAGAAATGAACCGGCAGCGAACTAGTCCACGGGGACTGTAGACTTGGCGGTTCGTATTGGATAATTTTTACTAACCAAGTTTCCTGATTGGCTGAAGAGTCATAAAATTAAATACTGATCGCGATTTGAGTGTTGAAATTGGATATTGTTTCAGTTATAATTACTAAAAATTTTTGTTATCTGTTTAAAATGTTGCGTTCTTGGACAAGTACTAATAGTAATAACGAGTTTGATAACAACGCAGATATTTTCCAGTGTAATAATTCCAATAGCGATGGTAAAACAATGCGAAAAAAGATACCAGTGAATAAAATTCGGATGTATTTGAATATTAAAACTGAGAGTAAGAATCTACATCTCGAGTTTGGTTTCGAGGAAAACAAACTATTACAAGTCACATCAGATTTGATCAAAATTCCTTTCTCAACTGTACTGTAAAATAGTCATAAACAAACTTTATGAATGCAAGACGCGATGTGACGCAGGACTACCAAAACCTTTAGATGTTCATCTATAATAAAATTATTGAAAAAAACAATATACGACTATTACAAAAGCACTGAGATTCCTACAACTGAAATCATAAGGAAGAAATTGAATACTTCAGAATTGGATGAATAAGCTGGGATTTAGATTTGAAATAATAAACAAACGTCAAGCAGTCATAGAAAGCAGAATAATAGTGGAATTGCGTAACAAATACTTAGAACAAATAACTAAATATGGACAAGAATAACGGCAAATTTTCTATTTGGACGAAACTTGATATAACACTCACGACACAGTTACGAAAGTGTGGACTGATGGTTCAAGCATGTGTACACCTAACATGCCTGCAAACAAAGGATCGCGACTAATCATTGTGCATTGCAGAGGAAGTAAAGGATTGGTTCCGAATTATTTTAAATTACGTGGAAGAAAACTTGAGGACTGCAATGTTGACAATCATAAGAACATGGAAGCTATTTCGAGAAATGGTTTGAAAACACATTGATCCCCAATTTGGATGCGAATAGTGAATAGTTCTTGACAACCCTTCTTATAATTCGCGACAGCTCATTAAAGTACTGAATAAAAATTCGAGGAAAGATGAAATATAAAGTTTTTTAATGGATAACTATTTGTATTTTGAAGATTACTATACCAAAAACCAACTACTTGAAGTTTTACAAACAAAAATATTTGAAAAAGTGCATTGCTGAAAAGTATAGACATACTGTACTGATACCCCCCTATTTTTGTGTTTTCAATCCCATCGAGTTGATTTGGGGAAAATTGGAGCATCAGGCGTGAAAATAATTTTCCAAAATTTGACGAAAAGGTAGTAGAGTTAATTGAAGGAGTATCTAATATTACCGAAGAAGACTGGCAGAAAAGGGTTAAAAAAGTAATTTAATATTTTTTGATTTAAATGACGACAGTGATAGTGAAACAGAGAATATGGAATAAGAATTATCAGAAGCTTTTGAAGAAAGTTAGTGAAATGTTCGTTTACTTGAACTATACAAATCTGATAATTTTCTCTTCTTATTCGATTCATTTGAAAGAGTTTTTTTGATTTCAGGGGAGTAACACAGAGAATTCCAGCTTACACCTTCGATCATCTTGGTACTTTTGAACGAGTTTCACTGAAGGCTCTCCAACTCTGCAACACAACGAAATAGTTTCAAAGCCACACTTGTCGAATAACAATAAAATCGCATAATAAACAATTGAATTCTCGCTCCGCTGCATCTCGAATGCAGGCTCGGCTAACCAAGTGGAGTTGCACTTGAGTCAAGGTTAAAATGCGATTCAACAACACGCTTCCCCTCATTCTTCCACGGCCACCATTATTTATTATACATTGTTTCCCACTCTCATCAGACGCGAGCCTCCGGGCTCTTTTTTTTTCCAACGAACGCATTCCGCGAGACGGAATTCACGCTCTCGATTGCCTTAGATTTTTTCTACTATCTCATTAAAATGAAGCGAATATTTCCCTTCGGCGGACCGATCGTCGTGTGTCGACATCAGGAAGTGATATTTCAATCATCCACTGATGTGGTCAGCTCGATACTCGAAACATGATTCGAGGTTCTCATCTGTTTTATTTATTATTGTTATAGCATTTTCTTTTGCCATGCATTATTCCATCCTTATCAAATGCTATTTCTTTCAAGGTATAGCTTATGTTTCACTTGTTTAACTTGAACCATATTCAACTTACAGTACCCAATCATGAACTAAAGCAAGTTATACTAATAATTTCGGGTGTTCATGTTTTTCATATGTGGACCGTAATAATGCCTCACTAATCTCTGAAAAGGAAAAGAAAATATTAGTGGTATCGTAGAATATTTATCAGGTTTATTACCTACCTTTAAGATGTCATATAATTGTACTCTATCATGTAGAAGCCTTCGGGCCATAATGATTTTTTCAGTTTGTTCCGAGGGCCAATTTCTGTCCTTAACTATATTTCTAGACTAGGATAGTCGCAAAGTGCGTGACCTAAGCAAACTTATGCTTTTTTGCGTTTCAATTATTATTGTGTATTGCGACACTTAACGACATCTAGTGGCGAGTAGTGGTACTATGTACTATCTTTTCCAGCTACCCGCTAGGTG
>WOGN01005699.1:0-12988 GCA_015342105.1 Leptinotarsa texana
TATATATATATAGCCGCCCTAGGAGCTAAGTAATGTGATCGATCATATAGAAAATTGTTAATATCTCGAAAACGATCACCTCCAGCGTTGTTGAGGAAGTGTTACTTTTTCACTTGGAAAATGTGTGGGAATTAGGTTTTTTCAATAAAAGTACCAAAAAAGTTGGGGCGATTTGAAATAAATAATGACAGTTTACGCAGCGCCCTCTAGATGTGTAACATGAAAATTAATACGAAATTATGATTTCCCAGGTCAAAAAAACCTGTGTATCAAATTTCGTTTAAATGATTTATTTTTTGCAAGTTATTTAAAGAAAAAAACAACAAAAAATTTCAATCTGAATACCCTTTATCTCAGAAACGAAGCCATTCCGGAAACAAGTTTATATAGACTTTTTTCTTAAAATTGTCTCAGTAATACGTCACTTGTAGCAATTTACAATTCGCACTTTGCTTTGTTAGAGGCAAATGAAAAAATTGTTGAATTATGGTAAATAATCAAGCAACCAGCTATAAAACATTTTCAAATGGTTTTTAAGAAGAAAGACGTATCACCATTCACAAAATATAATCTATGTTGAAAATCTTAAAACAAATAGTCCTTTGAACTCAAGTTGGGAACTGAAAGAATTGAGAATTAAGTTGAACTGATGAATCCATAAACGAATTTTTGAACGAGTTCAAGCTAGCGAATAAATCTAACAAAGTTGCCAAATTCAATTACGATGAACACTACAATTGTTTCAGGAAAAAACTAAATGAGGTTTATGGTTTAGCCCAATCTCAGGTGAAAATGTTCATTGTGAAATAGACTAGCAAAAAACAACCCAGTGACTTGAATTGATGTGATTCCTTATAATGGAATTGAATGAACTAGAATCAATATTATTTGCGGTAGACTAGATAACAGCATTAATGCATCCTTTGGATAATAGGCAATAAGTTCAAATTTCCGCATTGAACATAAACCAATTATGCCACTAATTTCAATGTATAAGAAAACAAATAAAAACAATACCTACACATGTTTTGTATTCTTGAAAAAAATTAGACTCTTTTCCTTTTGGCACTTCCAAGTAATAATTTAAAAACTAACTGAGCAAGTTTCTCATAAGTAACAAACATCAATGCAGTGGCAAAAACAGTTTGTAACATTTTTGATTCCAAACCCTGGAACAAGGCTCTTGGTCCATTTTTCTTTAATATCATAAATAACAGAGCAGCGGTACCCATCCTACGATCTTTTGTTAGCCTCAGCCGTGTTTGAGCTAACTGTAGAGGATACGTGAGGACGGTAGCTATAGATTTTGATATAGCCCCTGAAACAACAAATGATGTGACATGATTTAAAATTAAAACATACAAGTATAGGACAAAACTCAATCAAGGGTCAAAATATAAACAATTTTTGAATCTCACAAAAATGCAACATTTACTTCTAAAACTTAGCTTTCTTATACAATTGAATGTCATTACACTTTACATTTGGATGCCCTATCAGGAAATTAATGACTACTTTTTGAAAACTGAACCATTGTGTAATAATGATTGAAAGTTTAACTTCCAAAAGCCTTTGAAAATCTTTATCGAATATAGTGGCAAGGAATCTAATAAAAATATTAAAAATATTTTTCATAATCTTTTTCACAAAATTCTTCTAAAACTTGTCAATGAATTAATGAATGTAGCCATTATTACATGGTAGGAGATCATTATGAAAAATGAGAAATAAAACTTCTATGTTTTTTACCACTTGTATGTGTAACTGACGTCACTGCAGTTTCAAATATAAGTGGTGAAAAAACAAAAAGCTTTATATCTCATTTTTCTTAAACTTTAAATAGTGATAATAAACAATTAATCTAGTGAAGATACCTTTCCATCACAAGAATAAAAACATTTTATACTCAACATGTGATTCGCTAATCAAGTTGGCATTATCGGAGATGATAAAACTGAATTTCATATTTAAGTTAGGCCTATTTATATAACAACGCTTCAGGTAATGAGGATCATCATATTAATTTCTAGTATTGTCAGTTTGTAATAATATCTTGATTCCTATTTCATGTGACTAACTGTTATGTACCTAATATTTTTCTGGTTTCTATTTCTTTTACTATGTAAGAGAGTGAACGTGCTGTTTGGAATAGGACCTATATCACTGGTCATCGTATTTCTCGATTTATAAACTTTCAAGAGCGTCTAAACAACTTTTGTCTTGTACTGGTCCCAACTATTCAAAACATTTGTCACTTATTTTGTGGACGTACTCATTGATCAAATATGAAATATGTCCTTCGGATTGATCAACACTTGTTGGAGTCTGAGGAGCTTTGAAATTCACTTTTATGCGCTTTCCTTTCACGTCACCCTGTCTTTCGGATTGATCAACACTTGTTAGAGTCTGAGGAGCTTTGAAATTCACTTTTATGTTTAATTTTTCAACAGGAATTTGGCTGCTGGGTGGGTAACTTGAGCGGACTTTCAGCTGTAATATAAATCACACGTCAATAGGTAAGACCTTGGTAATCTTTGGCACTTTAGAGGGCTGTCTCAAAGAAAGAAACTACTTTGAAACTGTCTGCATATATGTAAAATCAAAGAGTCTCACGGACAGGGTATGGTGAATTGTTTTTCATTCTGTGTTCTGTGTTTTTGACACCGACTGATTTGCCATCCTTTGGTGATACCTGACAAATGAGACTTTGCCAAAACGTCGTGGAAATGAGCCTTGCGAAGATTAAAAACACAAAACACGTAATAAACGTCTTGCATTGTGACTTGGGCTGGCACCGTTACAAAATTCAACTGACACAGGAAGTGAAGGTAAACGATCATAGACAACTACGTGTGTTCGCTGAATAGGCTCTGTAGCAGTTGGCAACTGTCCCTAATTTTCATCAAAAATTTCCTTCAGCGCTGAGGCCCATTTCTGGATGAATGGGTACGTGAACAAACAAAATTGTCGAACTTGGAACGATACCAATCCACATGAGATCCAAGAGCTTCCAATGCATCCAGAAAAGTCAATGTTTGCTGTGGATTTTGAGCTGGCCGTTTCATTGGTCCACAATTCTTTGAAAACGACATTGGCCAGGCCATCACTGTCAACGGCGAGCACTATGGATCGATGATTACCACCTTTTTTTGGCTTGATTTGGATGATCTGGACACCAAATAGATATGGTTTTAACAGGACGGCACTACGTGCCATACAGCTCATGCCCTATTGGATATTCTGTACAAGAGATTTGAGGGTATGGTCATCTCACGTGGAGGTGATGTGAACTGACCACTGGGATTGTGAGATTTGACCCTATTATACTTTTTCTTGTGGGCTTTTCTCAAGTCGCAGGTGTACCACAGCGGTCCTCAAAGCCAACATAACCCATGTCATTGGCCAAATCAGCCGAATAAAAAATTTCAGTGACATCTCACACAAACTTTGTTTCATTTAAATTTAAAGAAAGGCATCACTTAATAAAAGGCCCTATATTTTGAAAATGAATATAAGACTTATAATTACTCAGTAACACCTGATCCGATTTTCAAAAATAAGAAAGTGTTGGATAGAGAATAATTGAAGTACCCATCATACAAAACCCCCTTTCCATTTAAAACAAAACGGTGGTAGTGTCCTTCGGCGATGAGTGATGCAACATATTTTGTGTGCATATGTGTCTTCAGCAGTGGTGACTCCATGCCATAAAAGGCGCACGTAGCCAAATTTTCTGTGTTAATTCAAAATTATAGATGATGGAGGTAGAGTTATGAGAATTGGAATTTTTACATTGCAATCTTAGAATCTTTTTTTGTTTATTAAATATTGATAGTTTTAATTATTAACAAAAAAACTAAAGGTCTTTTTTTCTTGCTAATTTGTCAATTACCATTTGTGTCCTATAAAATCATTAAAACGCTTTTTACTAAACGTTATTCTGAATAGGGTGAGCCATTGCTCATATTTTTAGGAGCTCAAAATTAATTAAAACACATCATTACCTAGTATGAAAAATGCAGTCGCACTCTTAACGTTCACTTTTCTCTTCAATGCTTCATAGATGGTGAAATGGATTGCTGGATTAGTGACCAGTATCAGAGAAGGACCTACTCCATTCCAAAGGGTTCCTATTCCCTCTGTACTCCCTATGTGGAATAATCCATCTAGAAGACCAGTATAATGTACTTCTTCTTTGGTTTTGAGACGATTATTTACCACCCAAAGAGGATTAGTTGTTAGAACATTTACTACACCTGAAAAAATATATATGAAAATCATTAATAATTGTGAAAATTTTATAAATGATCGTGATTTGAAACAATTAAATAAACACAAGGGTGTTGAGACTTTGGCGGCCGAGTATTTCAGTGTCACTATTTTCCGAGTTTGAAGATCGTGGATTTTTGGAAATTCTTCCTGACGTTTCGCTGGCGCGAGCGGCTAGCTACCTCAGAGATTTATACATCCTGAGTTAATATATTACCCAAGGTCTGTAAACCCGGAAAATAGTGACACTGAACATGAGGGTGTCGTCACCCAGATTGCACAATGTCGGAGAAAACCCTGAAAAAAACCTACAGCACCACAACATTATTCAATTCAAACCTGTCATAACCATCCAATGCCTAAGTATAATAGGGACAAAAAGTGATAATAGTAATTCATTCTAGTTCAAGAGTTGAATCGGAATAGAACCAGCTGACAGTTTGGAATACTGCCCAGTCAAAGTGATATTTTTGTCAATGTTAATATGCTTCATAACTTATCTGAACGACTTAAAGTTATATACCAAGTTGACTTGCCAACTTGTTGCTCGAAATAATGAACTTCTACTAAGTTCTGGATGACTAAATAATGTTCTGAATAATGTTTTTGCAGATTGTCAGTCAATTTAACCAGGTGCCATTTTCCATGAAATTTATACCTTTCAAAATTAATGCTTCTATTATAAATTGAAAATTGTATTCTATAACTCTTACAAAACCACTTTAAATTTGTTAGTAGTAAGTATATACTTATAAAGTAAATTTTGAGAATTTTTAAAACATTGTTTGAAAATGGTTGACAATGTATTACGGTGAATTTCATTAGTTCGGACTTCCATTGAATAGCTGAAAATAACAATTATATTAAGCAAATGAACCCTGAAAAGAAATTACAATAAAATAAAATGAAAATTAAGCAAAAAACTGAACAATTAAAACGAAATAAAAATTAAAAATTGAAAGATTTCAAGCCAAGTTACTTCACGACGTTTTGATTGTTAGTATCCACAATTGTCTTCGAGTTATGACATTATTTGATGTACCTACTTGGTTTCTTTTCTATTACTTTTTTTTCCGTGAGATGGCACATGAGTATGATAGATTATTGTATTGTCATGTGCAATATTAAACTGGGATTTGGTATCCTCACTAGTAATTACTCTACAACAAGGTCAGTAAAATGTACACTTTACTCACTTTTTTAATATTTGTAAACATAATTTACTGTCCAGTATGTTTGATTTTCAAAAGCGAGAAATTACAGACAACAAAAAATAGTTTTTCATTGTACAAAAAAATAATTCCAATAGAAAAGTTTTACTTTTTTTCCAAGAAAATCAAGTAAATATTGTTCCGACTTTTGATTCACTCAAAAAAAACCGGTTTGGATTAATATTTTTTAATGAAAACACTATATTTTTTGTAATGTACTCATGCATGCCACACGAGACATCCGTTTATTCTTCTGAGTTTTCATAAAAAAATGGGATGGTTGCATGGTGTTTCAGATTATTTTTGGGTTGATTTATTTGTATCCATATTACTGGAGTTTTTTCCCAACACCAAATCGTTATTTTTAACACCTCGACACGTGTTTCGATCACCAAGTGATCGTGAGGTGATAAAAATAACGAATTGTGTTGGGAAAAAACTCCAGTTATATTCATTACTACATCAAAGGTTCCAAACAGTGCATCATAAGTATTTGTATTCATGATAATTATTATACAATTTTCACACTATAAATTTTCTATTAAGATCCAACAGTCCAACTCTTTAGTATAGGGAGACAAATCCCAGAATTGATCAAAGGTTACCGATGAGGTCCACCGATATGCTCGAAACTATCCACAATCTTGGAAGTGTTTATCATCAGATACCCCAACCGGGCACTTGGATTTTTTGCTGTCCATGAAATTTTCTCAATTTCTGTCAAAATTGGTTCAGGATCCTCAGTTAATCTAATTATGTCTTGGTTTAAATCTTTCAAAAGATATCAGAGGAATCTAGGAATCTTGCTATACGTAATCCATACATCGAGGGGTAAAAGCTTTGGATTTGGCCCTGGAGAAAAATGTGCGCACCACTCTATCTTGAATACTACTGGAGCTTTTTCCCAACACCAAACCATTATTTTAACACCTCGACACGTGTTTCGATCACCAAGTGATCATCTTCAAGAGGAAGATTAAACTAAATATACTTACAATGTTATTTATACCATAGATACCTCTTCTAAGTACCTGCGTCTTGAGTGTCTTAAATTAATTTCACAATATTGTCTTATCTACTAGTCTTAAATTGAATTTACAATGTGTCCTTATGTAATAGTCAGGTAAATCTAAGATTTAAAATATTTTAACAAGCTATATACTGTATACTATTAAGTATTGGTTTACCATCGTTATTCATAATATTATTGTTGGCGAAACGCGAGTTGAGTGCAAAAATATCAGTTTGGTGGTAGGGCAATTGATCTCGAAAAAAAGTTATATAACATTGTAAGTATATTTACTTTAATCTTACTCTTGAAGAGGAAACACGTATCGAGATGTTAAAATAATGGTTCGGTGTTGGGAAAAAACTCCAGTACTATTCATTACTACACCGAAGGTTCCAAACAGTGCATCACAAGTACCACTCTATCTGATGGATCATCTAACCAAAGTTCTCACTCTATCTGACGAATCTTCTAACCAAAGTTCTTTAATCACTTCTGCGAGAGGATTGATTGGCTAGAGCACTTGTCTCAAAAAAAAAACTTGTATTGTTATTTTTCATGTAGGGTCCATTTTTTAAATAATCCATGAACCATCTAGTATTCAAGGCTTAGGTATTACCAATATTCTTCAACCCATTGAGCACAGATGTTTCAAATTATATTTTCAAAATTGTAACTGTGTCTTTCAAACGGATTTAACTCTTCTAGATTTTTCTTTTGGGGCTATATAAAATTGAAAGTTTATCTTACGCAACCTAGGACAATACCGGAACTTAGAGACAGAATTATCGAAACTTGTACTAACATTACCAAAGAAACTTTCCAACATTACTGTTTTACTGTCAGGAGTTTCAAAAAGAATATTTTGAACATTTGAACAAATGTTTTTTATATATAAAAACAACACTTATCTATTACAAAAGATGCTACCAACTTATTTCTCTTGACCTTGAACTTCTATTTCAACAAATTTTATATATAGGGTGACGGGGTTACAATATTGCTAATCCCAAATTCAAACATCAATAAATCTGCAACTGGTTAACGAAATTCAAAAAAAATGCTGGTTACTATTTTCCATTAAGAAATTGATAAAGCTCCTCGCGGCGGAATGTATTTTATTAACTGACTGGTCCATAAAATTTAAATTTTTTTAGCGACTCAAAATAAATATTATTATTATTATAATGTGATGTCATACTATTTGCTTTTTTTATTAAAAATTAATGAAAATGAGTCCTTTTCACAAATTTACAACTCTGATATATCATGCCCTGTTCGAAGGGGGGAATTTTTACGTCCTCATGTATACAGTGTACTTTTTGGCGGTTGACACTTCAGTTTGAAAAAAATGCATTCGTCACTAAAACAAATATTTTCAATGGTATTTTGATTTACAATGAAACATTCGGAAATTAACTCACAAATATGCATTTTTCAATCAGGATCATCTTCACTGAATGTATGTAACATCATCAGTTTATAGGGGCAATACTTATGTCATGTCTTCTAATGTATTTCCCACGGTAGTTGTTGAAACATATTTCTCACGAGCAATTGTCACAGACTGCAGGGTGTTACTCACTACAGATGCAACAATTAATTTATGTTTCTCGTCCAAGATAATTTTTTTCCAGCTCCTCTAGCTTTAGCTACATTTCCAGTTGTTTGAAATTTTTCAATCACATCTCTGAGATATATTCAGCTAATATATTCGGCCGGTTTCAACGATAATAAAGATTGCTTCCGTTTTTTCATGCAAAGATCTAACCTGAACCATTTTTGAAAATTAAAACAAATTGAAATGAAACGAATTCACAGTATCAATAGTGACAGCTAATAAGATACCCTTTGTTATTGGGGTAACATGGTGTGGATTCTCATCTAGATAGTTGATTATTAAAAAAATCTTAAGAGAATTAATAGCAGAAATGCGATTTTTTTTGTCAAATACTTTGGTTCAATTTTATTCTAAATACGATACATTTCTGTAAACTATTACTTGCTCTCACGTATTAAAAATTTTGTGTAATCTGTGACAACTAACTTCAGAGCTGTTTCAATTGCCTTAGTTGCAAAATTATGAATTATCATATTTCCTATTCTTCAATCCATACATCACTAACTACGCAACCGGTCAGCGAAACTCCAACTAAAATCAACAGATTCTCAATTGATTTGACTTTGTTTAATTTTCAGATAGTGGAAGGCTGTATATCCAAAAAAACAGTTGGCAATATATTTGTATATCACTTAAACGACTCTTGATTCAATAAAGACAGTGTAGGCATGTTAATTTTGTCCATGTTACAAACACCAAATTACTCTTTTTGCAATTTGCAACATTACAGTTTTGAAAGGAGCTAGTGCTTCTATATATCTACCAATGATTTGATAAGTCTCATAATCAGCTAGCACCAAATTGTACCATATTTCAGAGAATAATCTATAGGAAACCTTCAACCTGAATGAATTTGAAAGTTATCTTCAGATAAATTAGTAATCATATGTTGAGTAATCTGTGTTATAATTGTGAAGATAATTATACTGGGTTGGTAAAGATAACCTTTGATGAGACACATTTTACATTCATGTCAAATAAATTAACTCTCTTTGAATCGACCAGATACGGTGTTCAAGGTCATATGCACTTGGAGATTATTTTAATTGAATCATATGAATAGGGTGATAATAACGAAAAAAAAGTTTGGGATCCAGAGGATCACAAGCAACTATGTTAAAAGAGATGTTGAAATACATTGTCTCTTGTGAGCTATCACAGATGAGTGAATACGTGCATATGTGCACTGTGTTACGGCATAAGATACAACATTCATACATTGCCTACAATTTGGAATATATCATTGAATAAATTGATGGATGAGGCCGTTACTACGTGGTAGGAGATCACAATGAAAAGAGAAATGAAAATTTCTGTTTTTTACCACTTTTATTTGTAACTAACATTAGTGCAGTTTGGTCCTATATGGACATTCTCAAATGTTTATTGTTTAAGTTTGAGAATGTCCATATAGGGACGAAACTGCAGTAACATTGATTAAAAATAAAAGTGGTAAAAACATAGAAATTTTCATTTCTATATTAGTTGTTTGGCATCAGCTCCAAGTTTATTCAGTTTGAAATACTAATGGATTCAGTAGATATTCAAAATATATTTCAAAGATGTTATATTTAAAAAATTTCAGCAAACTCTACTGAAGGAGATATTTTAATAGTTGATCTGAACTGATGAATGACTTATCAAAGTCATCAGTTGATATACTTTTATTACATCTTACCTGAAAATATACTCAAAGCTAGATCAGTTTTAGAGTTTTGGAGTTCTTTGGGTATGACTGATTTTATTCCATGGAATGTATAAAAATATACAAAGGTAGATACTCCTAATGTTACCACTACAGGCCTGATCCCACGGTACAGTGAGGCACTAGAAAAAATTTATTATATTGAATATTAGAAAAAAAATTAACTGATAATTACTCACATTCCTTCATTTTTGAGCAAGTGAATAATGGCTTCGAATGTTGTTTTGCCTATGACTTCTTTATCTTCAACTGAAAAAAATATCTTATAATATCTTATGAAATTAATGAAAACGATTGCAGAGTCAAGTTCACTTGGTGTATTGTCAATAGTCATCTTAATATGGGCTGCATTTATGAAAAACATAATTGAAGTTAATTAAAAAAAAAGGATTCAAAAAGGTTGAGTTGGAATATGTATCTTATATAAAAATAGGTATATGAAAACTCACGTTGTTTTCGAAACTTGATCATATCCAAAGGGTATACGCTGGTCATAGCGAAGATGCTACCCTGAAATGAAAGTTGAAAAAAAAGATACGATTCAAAAATGAAACTTACAGTTGCTCCTGCAGTGGCATGTACCAAGCTCTCGTAATTGAAAATATTTCGCTGGGCCATTTCTATTGATTATTTTAAATCACTGCAATATACAGTTTATATTATATTACAGAATGTTTCACCATTTGCATTTCCTAATTAACTTCATTAACATTGAAAGTTCATCAAAGGTTGACAATGGAATTATAAAATTTGTATTGTCACACCACCAGCGAAGTGGATATAATGCGAATGAAGGCATGAAGTAATTATTCCGTTCAAAAATATGTGAATGAACAAAGGTCAAAATGAAAATTGAACTACATTTGATTTCATAATTTAAATTTTTGTTTTGACTTTTGACTACACATTGACATATGATATATTCGTGTTTCCCACTATCCCAGTGTTGAAAAATCTGTGTTGCTCGCATTTACATTGATACCACCATAGCCCTACGAGTTACGAAATATTTGAGAGGACCACAGAGTGAACGAAATCCATTAAAACGCCAAGCCCTAGAAAAACAATCATTATTACCTTCATAGACGAAAGGCTCGTTTATGCTTATCCGAAAATTTACTTTCAAACTACCATCGCATTGAGCGATGCGCGTTTATTCATACTTGTAGGCAAATTTTCATGCTTAAAGTTTGTTGTCTACGGTCAGCTGTCATTTTCTTTTGATGTTGAAAAAACTCACTTCTTAGATCATTTTCTGTTCTGTTTTGAAGTATCGAATACATACTGAGAGTTTTTACAAAAAAAAACAGAAATTATCACTTCCTTTTTGCGGAATCTTTGGATACAGAATTTGTATGTTTCAGCATTCTATACAGAAAGTTCTATAGTTATCTGCATTCTTGCCCATGAGACAATTTCTGGGTCCTTCAACCTGTATGTTTTCGGTAAACTTTCTTTCTCGGTTATATGAGTCATGAACAGGTTTGATTGTGAGTAAATGTCACTGAAATTTCTAGTCGAAATTCCTTGAGAACCATCTCTCACTTTCAACTTCTTTTCGTAGCCTTTTTTATCTCTCTATAACGATCATATTGCATGCATACCTCTACAAATATACATCGTCATTTTCCACGTTTAATTTTTTTTTTTAATTTTTTAAAAATTTCCTGCATGTTTCATTCCTAGAAAGCAGTGGGGAAATTATAATCATCAAGATTTTTTAACTTTTTGTCTCTTAAGTCACGAAGAGGTTCAGTTACAAATAAATATCATATTCGATAAACACTTCATTGAGGAATTTACATAAAACAGTTTTATAAAAACGCAAGACGTGTTTCGCTATACAATAGCTTCTGTAGGCGTGCTTTTACAGTAAAAACACGCCTGAAGAAGCTATTCTATAGCGAAACACGTGTTCCGTTCTTTTAACAATGTTTAGTAAAAATTTCAAAATAAAGTGTTTTTCGAATATGTTTTGGATTTTCATCAGGTATTCACCAATTTCATCACATAAGTTAATATCATTTTAACTTCTTGTTTAAAGGTGTTTGACAATGTTTCATGGTGTATTTCATGAGTTCGGACTTCCATTGTCTAATATAATATAAATTGATTTGAAAACCCTGTAAAAACAATTAAAAATTAATAAGATTAACCAAAAATAACGATTTTATTGGACAAAAAACTGAAATTACAAAGAATTAACATACAAGCAACAACCAAACAAATAAAAATTGAAATAATAATAAAAGCTGAAAAAACAAAAATTAGAAATTATTATTAGCAAAAAAATTAAAAATAAAAAGATTTCAAACCAAGTTATGTCACGACGTTTCGATTGTTAGTATTCACAATCGTGGATACGTCGTGACATAATTTGATTTGAAATGTTTTCATTTTTATTTTTAATTTTTTTGTTAATAATAATTTTCAATTTTTGTTTTTTCAGCTTTTATTATTAATTCAATTTCTATTTGTTTGGTTGTTGCTTGTATGATAATTCTTTGTAATTTCAGTTTTTGGTTTAATGAAATCGTTATTTTCGGTTGATCTTATTGATTTTTAATTGTTTTTTCAGGGTTTTCAAATCAATTCATATTATATTAGACAATGGAAGTCCGAACTGTTGAAATATTTGAACTTCTGTTGGACGTTTCTTTTGAATATCTTGCATCGTTCACTCTCAGTTGTTTCGTTCATAGCTATGACATTATTCACAATGAAAGAAAAATTAATCAATATAACACATATATGCGAATTCAACAAACAATGCAAGAATTAAATTTTTTTTTTAATTTTCATGATTTATGAATAGCTCCAGTAGTTTTCTTGAAATTAAAGAATGATTTGCTTTCAGCACAAAATGATTATCACATCATTACAAATATCATTTTGTAAAAAATACCAATGTACAAGAAGATAGATGAAATGCAAGACTATAAAGCGGAAACGGCAATCTGCTCTACTGACAATTAATAGTGAATTTTGAAGGTCATATGTTCTTTTATTTCTGACCGGGATATTATAAGCTTATATCGTCATAGTTACGCTATCAATAAAGAGGGTCATAACTCCCTTGGGACATTATAGATTTCATAATTCCCTCTACCTTTCACAAGTAAAAATAAATAGAAATGAAAACTGAACCATATTTTATTTATTCACGTCATTAC
>WOGN01005700.1:0-12988 GCA_015342105.1 Leptinotarsa texana
ATTCACATGAGTTCTACTTTAAATGAATGGTAACAAATTGCACTTACATAGAACACTGCCATCCTCACTGGTATACACCGATGTCTCGCCTTAAGACATTTGCCCTAAGGCTCTTCAGTACAGGAGGACTTTCTTTCAGTTTTTGTCTGAAAGTTACTTCTTTGCATGATCTGCACATCCTTTCTTTGGAAGATTCCCTCATCCTTCTTTTTTTGTATCAAGATGGAGTAGTAGAAAGCCAAAAACTTTCTTTCCCAAAAATTACTAAGATATTCTGAATATATAAGATTAGTGTGATATGATCTTTTTTCTTCTAGATTATTTTCAGAATATAGTTTTGTATTACGTTCAGTTTTTGCAGGGAACTCTTATACATTGCTCCCCATACCAGACTACCATAATGACAAAGTGATTCTGCTAGAGATTTGTAAATTAATATGAGTATATTTTTCAATAAAAACTTTCGTAGCTGGTAAAATTTATATATTAGCTTCACACTTTTTTTCGTAGATAATCAATATGATTGTTCCAATTTAAATTATTGTCAATAATTATACCGAAATACTTGACCTCATTTATTTCTTTGATTTTATTATTGATATTAGAGAAATTAGGTCTGCTTGCTGATGTTATAGAGAAAGCAAGATAGTCGGTTTTACTAGCGTTTAATGAAAGACGAAACATACTCAACAATTTATGAATTTTTTCCTTGCTTGACTGGACAGAATTTTTGGTTTCAGTGTACGATATAATTCTTGCTTTTACTTTCAAACAGAGTAGATAATTTATGTTGATAGTATAAATACCAGAAAAGATATTGAGGGATTAAACATGACATATTTCAAATTATTGAAGTGAAAAAGTACAGCAATTGCAGTTGTTTTTCTTATCATTTTAATTAAATTCGTATCTGTTATAATTATGTATATTTTGTTGATTTTAAAATAGAAAAAACACAGTTCGGTAAATTATTTGTCTTCAAATATTCTTACACATATTTTCTTAGTTTTTGCAAGTATCAACTATTATAATATAAAACACGTAGTTTTTTTCCACATATTTTTTTTTTGTTATGCAAGTTCAAAGATGAAGCTGGGCGTTGAAGGTCTCTGCACTATCTAAAGTGGTTTTGTAGTCAACAAAATGTTTCTATATATGTTATTTAAGTTATAATATTCCGTTTTTAAATTTTGGCAGTTAAATTATGAAAAATGAGTAAATACATAGCAATCATATAAATCTAAATGTGAAAAGACTAAATCGATGATTAAAATAATCAAAATTGAAATAATCGAGAGAGATACATTTCTCGAAATCTGAAGAAGTGTCACTTCACTTATCATGTCTCTAATTTTTTCTCAAGGTATTGGTGCCATTTACATTCGTCGGCGCCCCAGAGTACGAGTGGAACCCATCCAAAGCGGAGGGGGTCAAGAAAGAGGTATCAGAAGTGGAACCGTACCTGCTCCTCTTGTAGTCGGTTTTGGTGAAGCATGTAGGATCAGTAAAACTGAAATGGAATATGATCATGCTTACATTGAGAGACTCAGCAAAAAGTTACTGGATCAGATTTGCGGTTCGTTAAGTCACGTCATTAGAAATG
The DNA here is from genome assembly GCA_015342105.1 of Leptinotarsa texana. Lineage (NCBI taxonomy): Eukaryota > Metazoa > Arthropoda > Insecta > Coleoptera > Chrysomelidae > Leptinotarsa > Leptinotarsa texana. The sequence goes on from WOGN01005700.1 coordinate 1,604, forward strand.
GAGACGAGTCACAAACCTATCCTGGTTGTATAAATTTGTCTTTTGCTTACGTTGAAGGTGAGTGACCCTTTTTGGATTTTTTAAAAAAATCACAACCACATTATTACAGAGTTCTCTTACTTATAGTGTGAAACCTGGAAAAAATTCTTGTTATTTATAGTAATAATAATAATAATATTTAATAATCATAATATGTCACAAACAGAATTTCAACAAGTAAGTAAAATAGTTTTACAGAATAAAAAAACTGAGTTTCAGTTGTTGCTACAGTTTCTGTGGAAAAGCTTTCAAATGAATATTGGAAATATATATCTGAGGAAAATAACAGTTCAAAAATTAGGACATCTCTGTCTGGATATCGTAATCACAGTATACTTATATAAAGTAATCCCACTTCAGGTGATTTTTGGTTTGAATTTTCTACACGCAGACCCAGGAGTTGCAGTCACAAGTCTGCGCAAACGACAAGTTCAAGACAGGCACGCAATCCTTCCATAGTTGTCAAATTTCATGGGTTTCACCCAACCTACTGAAACTATTTTCAGTGAACATTTTCCAAACTTATCGATAGAAACTAGTGTTGAACATAGTTCATCATTGTCCAAATGGGTTACTTGAATATTACACAAATGCAAAATTATCATTTGTACAATTTTCTCAGGTGCCCAACATGGTTTTCGGCTGTATTTTTTTGAGCAGTTTATATGAATAGTTGTTATGTTGAGCAGTGCTTAGATGCTTTGCTTGAGATTGTAGTAGGGAGAAATGTCATTAGTGTCAAATACGTCAGCATTGTAAAAACTGAAACTCCTGGACACCAACATCAAAGGGACCGAAGCTAAGTGGGACTACTGTATATAAGTATACTGTGGCGATGGTATATGTCTATCTCTAAGGGATACTCCACAATAACCATTTTTTATCCTCGAGGAATACTTGCTTATTGACGAAGCAATATTAATTCTTATCCAATTGAGTACCTTAAATACATTGTGCATTGAATATAAGTCAATATGGCCCCTTACAGCGTGTAAGTTAAATGAATATTTTCGAAGATATTACAGATTTAAAATGCAAGAACATAGCGGTTGCGGCGGTACTGGTCGGCGGCGTTGCCTTTAAATAGCGCGTCGAAGGCCGCGTATCGCCCTGTAGCACTTTATGATTAGCAGCGATCTCACGCGTTTATATGTATATTTAGTAAGAACATTGCACCCGTGCGAGGCCGGGACTGTTCGCTGGTATGAATATACAGGCCGTTTCTTTTATCATGAGGCAACATTACTATATTCTAAATCGAAACAGATTCGAAGACGATTAAATGGGAAAAAGTTAACTGTCAGCGGGAACAATACAATGGTCGTAGAAAATTTACGGGGACTCGCCCTTTTCGAGCTATACAGGGAAAAAAAATGCTGTTTTTGAATCTATTACGGTCGGTCGGTAGCCAGGCGGTTCGACGTGGGTGCATTGTTCACTCACTCGAATTGACTGCCGTGATGGTCGGTGGTTCAAGCCCTAGTCTGAACGATCGATTTTCACTTGCTATCGCCCAACCTGTGATAGGAATCACACGTTAAAAGGTAATACCTCGTTAATCCTTAGCTCGCACAAGTTTCGACTTCTGTGAGTTATCGTTCGGGTGTGCGGGTGCGACAGCTAGTTAACGAAAAAACAGATTTTTTTAAACAGAATATAGCGATGTTACTACATGATAAAAGAAACGGCCTGTATAGACATGTAATGTTTCTGGTGATGACAATAAACAATAAATAGGAAATGGAAAATTCATTTTATCTCTAATTACAATTATAGTTGTGGTATCAATCTTTATTTAAAAATATGATGTAGATATGTTTCCGAGCGAATAATAAAAATATCTACTGAGGTTATCTTGATGTCATTAGTGTTGTTTTAATTCAGGTCTTGTGTGAAATGGATGTTTTTGTATATCATATAATATTTGGAATAATGTAAAGATTTTACTATGTCCTCTAAGAGATCAATTTTATGGTGTTATCGACTGAAACACTCGTTGACATAAGTTAAAGGTGCAATTGTACGCTGTTGTACAATTAAATTTCAGTAAAACCTGCAGATCCTTTCTGTGTGTTGTGAATAATATCATATACTTTTTCTATGACGATTGGAAAAAGCGTCAATTATGCGTCAGTTGCTTGTTGAGTAAGAAGGCAGAATGATTCATAACTCACATCTTCAAACCGATCACAGTTGACGCCGTACATAACTCATTACCTTCGAGACCAATTGCAGATGATCAAATTCATTACTTTACAGTTGTGGTTGTATGATTTTTCATCGCAAGTAAACCTTAAGAATTTTCTACTTCAAAATATGTTTTCAAATGTCTAACTTAATCATTAAATTGGCATTTCCTTTTGAAATATATGGTTGCTGACGCAAAACAAAAATAAAAACGGAATGTGAACGAATGACACGGAATATGCAGCAAAATAGGCACCCGCCGAGACCTACCTTTTACAAAAAAAAATCGTTCTTTAATTAGAAAATTGTAACAGTTGTATTCACACCGAGTTGAAAACAATAACAACAAAAATATCTGTGATTGGATATTAGAAACCAATACACTCCGCTCTAGACACGATCAATTTTATTGATCCACAGACACGCGGCCAATTTAAATTCTTGCTTTTCGAATTGTCCTTTTTTCTGCAAATATAAAGAGATCTTGGGACCGATTAGGCTTGATAAGTATAATATACCCCTCCCCTAACTCGATCAGTCTAAGCAAACCAGTATCATTTTCCATAGCATGAAACAAGCCCATTCACACTCGAAACAGAGATGGAGAAACAGATAAATTTCTTAGGCCTGACCATTATACAAAATCAAAATAAATTTGAGTTCAATGTATTCAGAAAACCTAGCTATACAGACATTACCATCCCAAGTGATTCTTTCCATCCAGATAGTCATAATTTAGCAGCCTACGATTCAATATTGCACAGAGCAGTAGCTAGGGAATTAAAATAATTACTCAGATAGGCCATAATAATAGTTTCAACGCAGACGCCATCCAGAAGTTAGTCAGAAAACAAAGCCGTAAATTCACCTACAGATTAATATCCCCCAGATATAATTGCAGTTCTTCAGAAAAAACAATGTGGAAGTGACATTCAGACAACATGCCAGGTTATCTGATTTCCTTTTCAATGCCAAAGATGAAGTGGACAAGTTTATAAGCTTAAGTGTCCGGAGTGTAATAGTGTTTATGTGGGACAATGTGGTTGAGATTTCTAAAAACGGTATGCTGAACATAAAAGGTTCTTCAGACTAGGTAAAAATGATTTTGACCATAAATCCCAATTATGAACAACTTTTCGGAATCATATTTTCTTATACTGCCAGAAAAAATATTTTATTCTTTAAAGAATTTACTTTTTTGGCCTGCCCTGTATTCTGTTTGACTCGAGGCCGTTTTTATTCAAATTTCAACTGTGAACTGAGAAAAATCCATGACGCAAACTGAATAGTTAGAAATTATATTAAAACCAAAACACCTGTGAATATGTAGCAGTCATCACACATCTCTGCTCAGCATTATACTGTATTGAACAGATAAATAAATAATAAACGTATCATTTTTAGTCGCTCTAAAGCCAAACACTCCTCGATACAATACAAAATATTGACCTGGATTCTTCGTACAGATTATATTTATAGTGTATTACTATAGTACTAGTCAAGCTCTGTCATTTAATACCCATATTGAGGTAGTTGTTAAATATGTAATCCGGCATTTTTTAGTTGCGACCATATTGAATTTGCATCTTTTTCAAAGTGTACTACTCGTCAAGCACTGTTATTTGATACCCATATTGAGGTAGTTGTGAAAAAATAAGTAACCCGCCATTTTGGAGCTGAGGCCATCTTTGATTTACATTGAGACAGAATTTATCAAATTGTATTGTCATCAAAACTAAATGTGTGTACCAAATATCTGATGAATCTGTCAACAGGAAGGGGGTCAAAATTAAGTTACTAAATTTGATCCAAACAAACAAATCGTTTAAAAAAAGAATGAATGAGTTAATCTGAAACTACTAGTAACTATAGTAACTTTTCTCTATTAGCAAGCATTTCACTGTGTAGCGACATACGTGTACATTATTACTACTTTGATAGATAGAACTGTAAACTCTAATGAGAATACTTTTGTCACACCAGAACTAATGCACTGTCTCTCAATGCGTGTTTTGCTAAACAACCTTAGTCGTTCAAGTAACCCTTTATCGTGAGACTTTCGCGAGACAGTATTACTTGATTAAGTTATGCATTTTTATCAAGTATTGGCCATTTCCATCACATTACATTAGTCATCTTCTGATTATGCTTTTAGCCAAAGATGCGTCGAGATAAGTTACTTTAGTTCTGGTGTGAGAAAGCGTTTTCATTAGATTGATCTTCAGCTAATGTATTGCAAAGAAAGAACTGTGGAGAAATGAGAAGGAATAATCATTCCCAATACTATTTCCTACATTCGTGGAAATAGATGAGAGAATCGTGAATCATGAGTAGTTGGAATTACCCAAGAATGACAATTTCCAGAATAATCTTGATCTTCACTTTAGAGTAGAAATAGCTTCACTTCATAAGGAAGCACCTTTTCAAGTGTAGAAGAGTAACTTAGTATTTTTTTTTTATTTGGCGATTGTTGAAGATGGCAATATCGTACTCATAACAAAGAGGTTAAGCTAGGCTAACAGCACATATGGTAACAACAAATGAATAATGATATAATACTCCCCCACACTAGACATTACCTTTGTCAATGATTCGTTTATATCCATTACATTTGTGAGGAAGGCAAAGCCGGTGACGGCATTATTATGCACGTGTCCTTTCTACTGACGAAGTTGTAACGCTGTAAGTGGCTCAAATGATGTCGAATACGAGACATCATTCATTTTTCTCTCCATATATTGTATGATGCACATTGTTTTTACTTACAAAATGAATCTCCTCTCTAATAGAGTCCCTAGACTGAACAAGTGGTATATGGTTCGTTCCATCATTCAGTCACTTCACCTTCATTTCTCCAAAGATTATTAAATTAGGCTATATAAAATATACGAGGTATTTATAAGTTGTTGAATTAGTAAGTAGTTAAAGTAAACATTTATTGTAGTTTAATTAGAGACAATCGAGATATTGATTGGATAGAGACATCTCTTTTTCTTCCAGTTAATCAATTTTCATTTCAAGATGGATCATAATGAAGATTATAAGAAAAAATTAGAGAATCGTCTTTTTTGCTATTATATTCCAGTAGGAGAAATAAATACATCAAATAAATATATCAAATCAAATTAATATATTTTACAATCCTCGTTTTATTTCTGAACTGATGTAAACTTTCCAGAGTTTTAGATTTAATTCTTTATTGCTAGTATTCTTTGCTACTGGTCTATAATATGTCTTCTTTTTTTCAGGTTTATTTTATTTATGGACTACATGTATAAATGCAGGACCTTTGAATTATGAAGGTCCTTCCAGTCAGCCAGAAGCTTATTTTAATGGATCCTCATATTTGAGACTTCAAAATACAATTTCATTGAAAAGGCGAACCGCACTGAGCTTCAGAACATGTTACGGTAATTGTACTCTTTATTTTCTACATTGACAATGAATTAATATTAACACAGAACTTCTCATTTTCAAATTTAGAAGATATCACTTTTTGTGAGAGAGAACCTATTTTCATCTTTATTTTTCTATTATTAGCACATTCTAATTTTATAACGAGATCTCTTATGCATACCTATTCGGTTAATATGCCAGTACCTTAAACACCAGCTGCTCTCTTTGGGAACTTGATGAATTTTTAGATATTAGGTTTAGTCATTGTTATATAAGAAATGAAACAAAAATTCTTCTAGGTGAAAACCGAAATGACTTCATGTGTTTTCATGTTTCAGCATTGGTAATAGAATAGAGCACTGAATAGAGAATAGAGCATTGACAAAAAAGTTTTTCGGCTAATGGAGATGTAAAAATTAATTCCTTATTATATTGTATATTTAAAAATTTTTAAAGTTCGTAAAAATTCTATTAACATGAATTTTAATAATTTAAAGGTGGCGTTTTATTTTCCCAACCACAAAATGAAGATTTAATAGAACTTTCGGTGAACCCAGAAGGGATCACTTTCCTTGCTAAGACTTCTGGAAAAATATTCGAACATAAAGTTCTCGGAAGCTTTTTGAACAACAGGTGGCACGTTGTCTATCTACAGTATAAACTTGGCAATTTGACTCTTGACGTGGATGGAGAAACACAGGTATCTAGTACTATAGTCTCGATTTTGTTAATTATTTATTGTGAAATTTCTAGTTGATTGCGAATGCAAGTTATCGAAATGAGTTACTGGTTAGCCCTGGTTTATATAATGATGGTGCTGCGGTCCTTCTCATTGGAAAACAATTCAATGGATGTCTTATGGAAGGACCTTCAATAGTTTTTGAACCCAGGTTTATAACATCTAATCACAATGTTGTTTTCGGACCCTGTCCTATACCATATGATAGTTGTGAGTTTTTCATGTAGGCTGTTCATATGTCATGTTGATACTAATTTTGAATTTTAGGTGTTCCCAAAGAGAAAATAATAGGTTATGACTATTGTGTAACAGAACCCTGTATGAGACACGGTACTTGTCTCAGCGGACAGAATACTTATACATGTGCCTGTCTGCCTCGATACACTGGAAAAAACTGTGAAATAGACTTAGGAAACCCATGTGATAGAAAACCGCCGTTATGCAAAAACTCTGGAACTTGTGTGGCTGATGCTGTGGGAGACTTCACTTGTGTTTGCACTCCCCATTTTACTGGTTTACGCTGCGAACACGAAATCAAAATTCCTCCCAAGTGCAAAAATAGTCCCTGTTTGAATGGTGGAATATGTGATGTTGATGCAGAAACTCAAGAAGTTGTGTGTCATTGTAAACCAGGATACGAAGGTGATAATTGCCAAATCAACATAGACGAATGCAATCCGAATCCGTGTTTAAATGGAGGCTTGTGTGCTGACGGTTTCAATAATTTCACCTGTGACTGCAGCCATACTGGATACAAAGGAAATATTTGCGAAATTAACATTAACGAATGTGTTGTGAATCCATGTTCGAATCAAGGGACTTGCTTTGATAACTATGGGTCTTACTGGTGCGACTGTTTGCCAGGGTTTGGAGGACATAACTGTCAAATTGTAAGTATTATATATTAAGTATACCTAAATCAAGACATATCCAGAGTCCCAAGTAAAAGTTTTTTTTTGTGGAGGAAATTACAGTTTTTGTAATTTCTCGGGATTTTCACCTATAATCTGAAGAAAAATGTTATGGAAAACTTTATATGGGTATAAAAAGGGAAACTTCTCGTTCACTCCGAATATTACCTTCATGAATTCAATGTATTTTTCACAAAGACAAATGCACTTTTTTTCAGTAACTTGTTATATTTGATAAGTTCACATTTAACAAAAAAATTATTAGGAAATTGTACATCTGTACGTTTCTAACGCTAAAATCTGCTTCCATCTTTAGATTTTAAAAGGTCAAATATATCTTGCAAGTTGAATTGAATGAAACGAATCGAAGACAGGAAAACTGCAAGTTATATTTGATTTTTTACTTCTGAAACCGTAGTTCGGTTTCTGAAACGTTAAGATAAGTATGTATACAATTTCTTGGCTCTTTTTTTGATAGATAAAATTATCAAATACAACTATATACTGTTAAATGGTGCATATTTCTTTGTAAAAAGAACATTTTAAATTTTGTTTCAATTTGAAACAAAGTGTAACACAAAAAACGGAAAGGCTAGAAACATATAACAATTTATCCATTTCAATTGTTATAAGGACAATATTACAAGATTAACTTGTATTGGAATAAAGTGATGAAATGTGAAGTATCAAAGCTGTTTATTATGACTTTCGAAGAAAGCGAGAATTATGTAACCGTTTTTTGTTTGGTTAGTAGGCAAATAATTCATATAACACACTTTTGAACCTAACACAGTTGACCAGATACATAACTCACTTTTTCAAAACCAATCACAGATGAACAAATTCATTACTTCAGAATTATGTTCAAAATGTTTTCATTTGAAAGTGAGCCTTGAACATTTACTTTCTTCAAAATATGTCCTCAAACATCAAACTTATTCATTGAACAGACAATTTGTTTCAAAATATGTAGCTTCTAATGAAAAACAAGAATAAAAACGAATTTCATTTCAAAGAATATCACAATATGTCACAAATATGACATAAAACAAGCATTATGTTAGTTTCGTCTTTATTTAGAGTCAACTTGTTCGTGTTTCAGCCTATCAATCACTTCCAGAAAACTTTCATTTTTCATTAGACTGAACTTTACTAAGTCAGTATTTGGAACATCATCAACATATAATGAAGAGAATTGGTTCGGTTATTTTTTCTTGGGATACTTTAGTATTGAAGATTCTTTCATATGATTTGATTATTTTTTGTTGACGTTGTTTTCTATTAAATAGGTATGACTAAAACCAATTGAAGGCAAGACTTCTAATCCCATATTTCTCTAGTTTAAACAGCAGTATACATATTACGGTCTATGCAATCATCTGCTTTGGTCTACAAAAACTCCTTAAACCAACTCATTGTGTTCTAAGGCTATTATTATATACTGGAGAAATTGAAAAATTATAATCTTGAGTCAATCTACCTTTTGTTGCACATAATTTTTCCAAATGATGATTATAAACTTATAGACCTATAGTTTTCAATGTCTTATGAACAAGTTTCAACTTGTCTTAAAAAATGCAAAAGAGTAAGGAGTTGATAATGATATATGTTATTGTTCTACAGCGTGTACAATGTATTTCTTGATTATATTTATGGGAATGTTGGGAATATTTCCACTACGTTCATAACTTTAAGGAAGTTTCCATTTTTATAAAGCTAAAGTGTATATCTCCTAGGACACTTGGCTAAAATGCCAAATTGTACAATTCTTTCTTTTTACCGAATGTTGCAGTTGCCACCAAAAATTAGTATCTGCCCATTTCTGATGGCATTTCAGTTACATGACAATCTTCAGTCGTGGCTTACTTTTTCACCTGATATAATTTTATCAACAACCTTATTTCAGCATCTGCAAAATTACTAATTGAATCTTTATTTTTTGTGTCTAGTTTTTTCTTTTGGGTTTTCTCCACCATATATCACCATCTGTGGTTGTAGAATCTTATGAAATGATTGTTATGTGCCATATATACTGGATATTTGTTTATTATTACTTTTATAGCGTTCTGGCTAATACTATTTTCCTTTTCAGGTAGCTTATAAATGTTATTGATTCCTCAACCCTAAAACTGTATTTGTGTATATTTTTCTCGGTTTCATATAAAATTAAAGTATGAGGTTATTCTATAGGGAAATTCTCCTCACTCTGTTACCATTTTTCGACAACAGAAGAAAGCAGTCAGAATATTAGCTAATGCATCTTATAGAGAACCCTCATTTATTGTACATGGTGTAATGCCTTTGTCAACTCTTTATTCTTTATGTGTTGCAAGTTGTCCACAAGTATTCTAATACATTCAAGACTCGCTATTCCCTAGAAGAATATCAACATGCCAATTTTGAAGAATTATCTTTTTAATACACACACACACGTGATTCTTTCACTCAATATCTTATTTTAAATTGTCATGTGTAAATTTCAATATTTTATATTATTCATATATATTCATCCTCTATTCCACTGACCTGCTACATATGTAATGATATTACTTGGGGCAGTAAATGAAGAATTGTTACTGTAATAGTATGATGATCTTCAAACAAGACTCAACCTCTGATGGAAGCAGAAACTCTTTGGAAGGTTCGAAATAGATGAACATTTCAATCTAGCAGACCACTATTATAATATTCATGCAGTCATTGTTCACTGTGGTTGTTGAATTTGGTCATTATTACGCCTTGGTCAAAGACGAAACGGTCTGGTTTAAGTTTAACGATAGTCGTGTTAGGTAGTGTTCTGGCGATGCATTGAATCTATTGGAGCCTCTGGAGACACCCTACATTTTATTTTATAAGAGAGAGAACATTGGTAGATCAAGATTTTCAGATGATGTGGTGCTGCAGGTTTTTCCGAGTTTTCGTGCAGTTGAAAAAGCAAATGCGCCACCGGAATCAATGAAGTCGCCCCGGAGCGCCAATTAATTATTTTTATTTGTATCGTTGTTTTAATGAAGAAGTTTGGCTTTTGCTATATCTATAATTTCTAAACAAGGATTCGATGCAAAATATTTTAATACGGTATAGGGTCAGTAATCAAAAGGCATTTTTTTTATTTCAGGTCGTAGATGAATGCATATCTCAACCATGTTTCAATAATGGCGTATGTGTCAGTCGAGCTGGAACATATGAATGCCACTGTCTCCCTGGCTTCTTAGGTGATAATTGCGAGGTGGAACAAGGACAAAGACAATGTGATGCTAACACTTGCCCACCTTATGCAAACTGTAGGGAAATAGGAGGTGGCTTATCGTGTGTCTGTAAACCTGAGTACCCTGGAGAATATCCAGATTGTAATAATTCCATTTGTACCAATAATCCATGCTTGAATGGCGGTATTTGCAGTTTGTACAAGGGTTACTTCAATTGTACTTGTCCGCCAGGGTTCGCAGGTAAGTGTTTCACACAAATATTTTGCATCTATTTGGGTAATAAATGAATGTTTGTATTCGCCCTGGATAAATAGGAACAGATAAAGTATTTGAGGTCTTGAATTATTTACAAATTTCAATTAATCCATCTCCTTTTGTTCTGATTCTTTAAAGTGTGGAATACCTGTTATACATTGGTATTCATATTTTTATTGGTATTTCATTCAAAATAGTAAAATATTCCAAAGACCCATATGGTTCTTAATGATTTCGATAAATTTTGAATTATTGTTATGTCTCATTATAAATCGAGAGCAGTTAATGTCCTTTTTACTTTGTTTGCCACTTGTATACTGTTTTAATTAATATTTGTAGAATATAAGTTCCACTGATAGTGAATACTAATAGCATTTAGAAAGTGAATAATGCTATAACGAGGGATGTGTTTAAAGTAAGTACCGTTTTGAAATAAAGAAACATCAAGTGAACATTTTTCAAAAAATACAGTTATCAATTTGTATGCATCGATATCATTCTTAAGCTGTCTGAGACGAAAAATAGAACCAGGGAGTTTTTTCCTCGGTGGCATTTTAGGATGCCAACCATAGATATATAAACAAGACAGATAGGACTATTTACATAAAGATACGTGCCATGAATACTTCACAGTCTAACCGCCAAGAAG
>WOGN01005701.1:0-12988 GCA_015342105.1 Leptinotarsa texana
CAGCGGGGGCGTCTCCCACTGCCCCATCAGGGGACTGTGTGGAGGCACTTTTCTCTTCCGTTCGGAATTTTTGAGAGCGCAAATGTATCGGGGTATTTTCCTGCCACTCCCTCTACCCCATTCACTACCCATCCCAATCCTTCCCACTGTCCCACTCCATAGGGGAAACCCTTGTGTATATTTTGTATATTTGTATATACTTATTTTTATTGTATATATTTTATAAATACTACAAAAAAAATACCTTGAAATTGTATGGAGAATAGTCAATAAAGAATATTTTGATTTTTGATTTTTTGAGTTAAGTAGATACTTCAGGTAATTGTCATCGAGTGAGTATCAATTGTAATTGCGTGGGTATATAAATATCAGGGACTGAACTACCAATACTTTTTGCCTACGAAAAAACTACTATGTTAACGAAACATGTCAATATTATTAAGAATATAACTGAATAAGTGTAAAACATTCAAGGAGGTGATTCCTCTTCAAAAAAAGATAGGATCTTTCATATAGAGAAACTTCTTTGGAGCATCCCTGCCCCTTAAAGGGGGTACATAAAATTTGTATAACAATTTTTTTCACGAGCACTGAAAAAGTTACAATATTGAAATTAACCTGACGTTTTGTAATATCAAACAGATACTCAGCCAGTAATTTATTTGGTTAACTCCATGGTTGTAAGGGGTGGAAAACGCAACCCCTAAAATCATTTATTCACCATTTGAAAATGTATTTCCGATAGCCTGATTCATTCTAAATAAAAAATTCTCTTGGATTTTCGTTGTTGTTGTGGTAGTGAGGATGCTTTAGTGGTAGTGAGTATGCCAGGACTTTCAACTTATGGAGAATGAATCTCATCTTTTGGCATATAGATTGCATATGAATGTTCCACTTGGGATGCATATCTATGTGTACTCCCAAATATTTTGAAGATGTTGCTGATTCAATAACGAACTGTTCTGTTGGAATATTAAATTGAATTTTATCGAAGTTAGGGGAAGTTATCCTATTGCAGCAAAATGGTAGATTATATGAAAGTCGTCCCAAGAATTACCTTTGTGAAAAATGGCTGTATCGTCAGCAAAACCTACGACATCGAGAAGTGGTCCCAGGATTGTTCCCTGGGGTACTCCATACTGAATAGTGCTGGGATTGCTGCAGTTGTTGTCTATCTTCACGAATTAGTGACTGTGTTGGAGATAAGACTTGAATAATTTCAAACTGTTACTTCTGACTCCAATATGTTGTAGGGTTTCAAGTAGTTATTGATGACTCACCGTGTCGAAGGTCTTCGAAAGGTCCACGAGAACACATAAGCGTGGTTAACTTTCCTCCATGGACTCAGATACCTCTTGGATTAATTTCAATATAGCATCTTCAGTTGATTTTTGTTTTCTGAATCCGAACTTTTTTTCGGAAAGTAGATTATAGTTCGCAATGTATGAATTGAGGCGTTTTTCAAGATTTTTTCGAAAACCTTCGTCAAGTGTGTCATTTAAGTTATTGGTCGATAGTTTGACACATTACTTTTGTCTCCTGTTTTAAAGATAAGCACCACTATACTTTCTTTGAAAACTTGTAGCCAAATTCCAACTCTCATGCATTCATTGATTATGTAGGTGAATGGTTCAATGATATAATCAGGAATACATTTCAAGGTTTCAGCTCGTATGCCGTCTACCCCAGGAGACTTGTTTGGTTTGAGCTAATTAATGACACTTTTCAATTCAAACAATGCAAATAGAACGACCTATTTCAAGTTGTGGAGTTCCAAATTTTTTATCTATCTTCTAGATAGGCTAACATGACGGTTTTGCTGAAATTTTCTTCGGCATTTTTGAGTCAACATCAAGCAAGGAAATTAGAATATGCGATGTGGTACTGCCGATCCGATTTTTTGGTAACAATTCAATTGAAGCTCTATTTACAGCTTCTTCAATATCTTCAGAAACACGCAATTCCTCACTTTTGTTCTTTATCATGCAAGACATTTAAATGACAAGAGATGTCAAAATGTGTTTTTATAGAAATATTAAATTTATCTACTTCATTATGATAATAAGATAGTTGCACAACAGCTATGTATGATATTTATGTTGAAAGTTAGTTTTATTTTGTTCCTGAAACTGCTCAACTCGGTACACTTGGTTCGCAAACAGGATAAAACCTTACTTTCAACACTCATATTATAAATAATTATTTTTGTATAATTATAATAATGGATGTTTGTTGGTTGGTTGGTAAATGATAAACTACTACATCGCTCAACCGCTCGTGATGAAACTTCACATGAATAAGTAATTTTTCATAGAGAAGGTTTTTAGGCTATTTATTTTTCTGTAACTTGCCACTAGATGGCGCTGTAGAACAATGTTTTGAAAGCACTTTTCTATAACGCTGCGCACGCCTAAGTTCGTTGTTCATATCCGTACTAGTGTTCATATCCAATGTTTATAAGAATATAGTTGTTTTTTCCAGTTTGTGTCTAAAAGTTATTTCTATGCTTCTGCAAATCGTTGTATAATGTTTATTTTGAAATTAATTGCTATGATTGGAAGGTTCAAACAATTTTTCATTCATTAGTATTTCGAAAATAATTTCTAAAAAATAAGTAACAAATCTATGACACAAGTGTTCGACGATGTCTTAGAAAAAATTCGTATATCAATATGTATTATATAAGTCCTTATACACCATACCTTCGCAACTATTTGACAGAATCACACATTTGGGCTACCCTTCGTTCGCTTAATTACTTTACAAACAATTGAGAGCGGTAGCGGTTAATTTCTAAGATAGCTCTCTTGCTAGGAGGTCACTTGAGAATTATATTGAAATTCACTGCAGGGGAGTAATTAAGGTAGTATACCACAACATCTACTCGAACCAACTGCCTAATTGTTGTTGCTAAGAGGAAACTCATAGCCATTCAAATCAAACTTACCGGAACGTGGGTCAACAAAATTCAAAATAACCTCGGAACTTACCTGAAACAAAAGATAGATTTATTCAGTATCTGTTTGAAAAATGATGATTGTTTTACAATATTATATACAGTTGACTGCAAAAAAGCGCATTGAAAATATCTAAACTTCTCGCCTTTTAAATTGAAACGTGCAAATAAGTATTTCCAGAGAACAATATTTCAAAAATACATTTGTAATGAATTAGTCTAGATAGAATTTGTCTAAATTTTATAGAGAAAAAATGTTGACTTCGATGAAATTATCAGTTTCTAATAAATTTTAACTAACTAGGGTAGGTACATTGGAATATGATTGAATTTTATTCATTTTCATACAGGTGTAACCTAATTACATGAGAAAATTGTTGTATAAGTATCAAGAATTCATAGCCAGTATAATAATAATATGTATTCATTCACTTTTTTAAGATTGTTTACAGTAAATATACATGTACATATAGAAGTGAACAACAAATAAAATATATCTTACGAGGTAAAATGATCTGCCTATGTGTAAAGAATGACAATACTGAAGCTGATGAGATGAATGAAATTCATGCTTTAAATTAAGTACTAAGATATAAATTCAAAACAGCTACATTTAAAAAACATATAAATAAATAAAACCAATAAATCTATTGAAATAAGTACTAGATACAGATAAGAATATAAGTTTAAACTGGACATATTTGACAGAATATGAAGAATCAAAATGAACTAATGAATTGAATGAGTACTAAGTATGGATAAAAATATAACTTTGAACTGGACACATTTGACATAATATAGATAAATCAAACAATCAATGGATATAGAGATTCCATTCATAAGGATTCCAAACTACAAACAAATCAATACACAATATATATCCACAATCATGGAAGTGAGTGTTTGAATTTATATTTGTCTATGTATCTTTGCTCGTGGTATATTCTTGACAAATTAATCTTTCAATAAATGGATGGATGTAGCCGTTACTACATGGTAGGAGATCATAATGAAAAAAGAAATGAAAATTTCTATGTTTTTTACCACTTTTATTTGTAACTAATGTTACTGCAGTTTCGTCCTACATGGACATTCTCAAACGTATACAATAAACTCTTGTTGTTTGAGTTTGAGAATATCCATATAGGACGAAACTGCAGTAATGTTAGTTACAAATAAAAGAGGTAGGAAACATTATTATTTTCATTTCTCACTTCATTAATTCAATCTTAGTCATACATTTTTTGAGATTTGTTTCGCATCTAAGATTTTCAGGAAGAAAACTGTAGAGTTTTGGTCCTTAATAGCGGAAGGATTTCTGCCCAACTGATTTGCGCATTAATGGTATGACAATACTATAATTCCGATTTATGGTGATAAGTAGTTGATCCTTTTTCATGTTTATGCTGTACAGCAGTAATATTAATAAAAAAACAGCTGTTTGGGATCAAATATTTCAGATTTTGAATACAGTAGATCGTTAGGGTAGTCGTAACTTTTCCGTAGGATACATCTAATAAATCTCTTCTGCATACCTCAAGGGAATGTAGATGAGTTTTCGACACTCCACCCCAACCAATTATTCCATATTTCAGATGGGGCTCTACTAAAGTCTTATACAACATAATTTTTTGTTTTTGATTGAGTATGTTTGCTATCCGTTTGAATTTGTGAAGTATGCAATGCAATTTTTTAACTATGTGGTCTATGTGCTAGATCCATCTGAGATTTCTGCCTGAAATTAATCTGAGATATTTTTTTTTCTTTGTATAAAATGAAAGAAACTACAGGTGCGTAACTATGTTATGAGAAAGAATAAATAACCAATCCAAAACTATAACAGATAAGCTACTGATTGATACTTAATATGTAATGTTTCGAACCAGTGAGAAATTCTTTAGGGGGTTGGACAAGACTGAGTTTGGACATTAATAATATATTGTTTGTGACCTTCAACATCGTTAAGATTGTGGTACATTGAGTCGTGTTAACTAATGGAATTTCTAAAAAAATGGTTGATCTTGTAATTTGAATAGGGTTTTTTTTTTCATCAAACGTAACTGACGACAGTTGATATATTTATTATAAATTTTGTAACATATTGTGATGATTATAACCTTCTATTTTCTAATTCCATAATTTCAAATTCTTTCCTAACATCAGATAGTTCTCACACAATAATATGGGTAGACTCCATACTTTCTAGAATATGAATGCCGTAAAAGTTTATTTTGACTTTTTTCTGAATTATTTTCACATGTGAAATGATACGGGTGCCAAAAGAGTGCATAATATTCGAGTTTGGGTTTCACCAGAGCGTTATATATCCTAATGACTGGTAATTTCTAAGATATTTTATTTGTCCTAAAACAAAATCCAAACTGCGTAAACCCTGCGAGACTACCATTTCAATGTGGTTTTTGAACGACAGGGTTGACTTATATTGTACCCCCAAATCTTTAACAATACTTATGTATGCCAACGTAATATTTTTCATTTCATTTGCATACTCTACTTTTTCTCTCTTCCTTGTGCAACTCGTTACAAAACATTTTGACGTATTGAATGGTTACTTATTTTTCACATTCCATTGGTGAACGTTTTCAATATTGAGGAAAGGAGCATTGGAATTCGATATGTTTTTTACCACTTTTATCAAATAAACATCAAAAGTTTCAATTTTTTTCTTTATTATGATTTCCCACCACGAAGTATTTATTGTTTTCAATATTCTTTTGCAGCTTACTACAATCTTGAACACAATCTATTTTTCTATATAGTTCAAGGTCATGTGCAAAGAGTTAACAATATGAATATTTTATTTCTTCTGGTAGATCATTGATAAAAATAAGGAACAGTAGAGGCCCAAGATTTGACTGGTACTCATCTGAATAGTTAGTACCAAATTTTACTCTGAATGTTTACTCGTCTAATTATGATGGTCGAAATTCCGTAGTTCATTCAGTACCTCCACATAGAGAAAGTTTGTTCAACAAACTTTCATGATTTACTTTGTCGAGCGCTTTTTGGAAATCAGTGTATATCACGTCGATTTCAGTTGAATTTTACAGACTTCTGAGTACATTATGACTGGAAGATAAAAGATATGTGGAAGTTGACTTCTTTGGCACAACGCTGTGCTGTTCTTCATTTATTAAATTCTTAAGTTTGTGCCACACTTTTACATATATTATCTGTTTGAACAATTTACCAGGAGCAGGTAGCAAAAATATTCAGTCCTTTTGAAAATCGTAATGATATCTGATTCACTACATTTGACGAAAAGCTGAATCCAGTTGATGAATTTGATATCTTTCAAGTTGAAGAACTGGGTTTTCCAATAGACATGACAAATGACAGATGCTACATTTGAACATTTGAGAGAACGTTGAGCTTGACAATTAGTTTCTGTTGAAATGGTCTCTATCGAGAGAGTCACCGGGGTTTTTTGTAGAATGTGAATTTGACTCAAACTTGATGCCTGAATTAATTTCTGAAATTGAATTGAAAGAATTTTGAAATTTTCAGTGAATAGAGTAAGAATTGAAGGAAAAACTTTTTTTTATTTTCACTCTATGATACGAATGAGTTGACTTATTGAATAATTAGGTTCAGGCTCTGGCGCATTGATGACTCACTAATTAAAACTCGAACAATAGGTGTTGACTGAAGTTTATAACAACACCTCAATTGAAATTGCACATAAATCGGTTGAGTCTTTTTTTAGATAAGCGCACACAAACATACAGACAACCATACAAAATTTCATAAATAATTGTTTAGGGTTTCAATACTTCAATATATTTCTTTCATACAGACAGTGGTAAGCTACATTTTTTAGCACGCTTTTTTTAGCTTTAACTTTAAGTATGTATATGTTTGTTGGTCAGTTTGCTCGTTTGTAACTCTTCTTTTCATTTCATATTTATTGAAAATATTTTTTTACATAATCTTAAAACAATAACGAACAAAAAATACTAGTATTATTGTGAAAAAAGCGTGTACGTTTTGTGCCATGTTTTTTGCATATCAAGTGCCAGTCGCTTTTTTGACAATGACCATATTTTTAACTTTTCAGTTCGATGTTCTTCAAAAGCGTGTTTTTAAGTTTTTTTAACTAAATTTGTTATTATACTTTTTGATATTTGTGAAATGAGTGCTAATACCTCCCATTTCATCAAAGTTACATATATGTATTATTTCATCTGACTATAGATGTAGCGATATATTCAGAATACCAATGGAAACTTACCGTCGATTACATTCTGAATATTTCTACCATGTTTACTTGTTCAAGTTGTGAACTGAATCTCATTTGTCTGTATTGAAGTTTCATTTCGAGTCATAACTATTCGAGTTATTCATCATGCTGACGGCATACTGTTATCCATTTATATGCTCTAACAATACAGAGCCAGACGCATTATATCTTCATACACCAACGCTGCTATAATTCAGAAACTGACAAAAACGCAGCGCTACGCGAAAGTAATTTAGCTTTCACTCACTGTTTTATTCGAATGAACTGTTTCGTTATCAAGATACTTCAACGTGATATTGTACTCGTTGAGTACAGATTCACATGAATTCATTTCAATCAGAATGAACAATATAACTGAAAAGTTATAAAAAAAATACAGATTTTTCGAAATGCAACACAAGACAGCACTATTTTAATCAGTCATAGGTTTGATTAGCGGTAATAGGCTACACAACAAATAATAATAGTAGAAATCATAGTCTTTATCATCACACATCACATGCTTGTGAAACAGTAAGACTTTGGATTATAGGCTATAAGGATGATAGGCAAAGATCAACTCAGAATCAGGAAATGCTAATCTGTTGCTCTTCCATCAAATCCCAAAAATACCTTCCTATACAAAAAAATCGACTAAACATGACTGGTTACAACTAAATACACCCCGATACAAATATTATCATATTCTATAAATTTTTGACCAGCAGCTAGTTTGAAACGATAATTCTAAAGATGACTAGCAAGAAAGGTTGTTCTGTTTAGAGTGAATATTGAAAATATGAAAATTTCTCGTTTTGGAACCGGATGGATGAATTTTACAAATTTGATCTCAGATCTCTTGGAGTATTCGCTTTTGAAAGAGAGCGGAGATGATATTGTCCAAAATCTTACATTCAAATTATGCACACCCACAATATAAATACGGAATTAATATGCAAATCATTATATAATCTGAAATAAACTATTTGATATCGAAATATAACATGTTTGCTGGTTAGATTATTATAATGATCATAAAAACTATGTATACATAGTCAGAAAGAGAGAGATAATTTACTTTCATTCATCAATTACTGAATGAACACCATATCTAAGTAATAATAACACCGTTCTCATTAGTAGACTTGGCTTCAATAGTTTGACGTGTTACGATGACGTCACATGCTGCTCACAACACTACTCCAGCACAACTGACTGACCGAAGTTTAGTGCCTACGCGAGATACTTCTCCGTCGCGATAGAGTGAGTAGAAAGGGAAACCAGACATACTTGCACCGTTATGTGTTACGTTACAAAGCGGTTTACCCTTCCATGAGAAGTTATCACCTCAAAAAGACAGCCACATTGTGAAGTTCTCCTATTTTCCATGTTCTACCAACCAACTTCGTGAAATTCACGGAAATAATTTTTGTGTCTTCTCATTCCATGTATTCGACGTAAACATGAATTGCTGGATTGAGAAACAGCGATGGTATCTAAACTCGAAGTTCCCTAGAACGATCCATTACAGAACCAAGCCTCGACATAGACTGCTTGAAGAAATCCGTCATCTGTGTTTTACTGCAGCTTTCATTGCCAGGCAATCAGATGAAACTCTAGCTCGCTGCCTCGACCAATCATAGTTCCCTTAAGCTGCATTCAGACGATGCCAGTTGAGAGTATTGTCAGGCTTATTGTCTTGGGCCAGTTGCGTGAATGTCAGAATGAATGAGAACTTGTTTACACAAGCTAAAACTACTGCCACGGCAGTTGTTGATGAAAAATGGCGGAGTTATCAACGTTTGTTGTGACTAGTGATGGTATAAAAATAATGTGTGATGATCTTTGTCGGAAATTTACCGCTGAGTCTTGAGAAGTTCTTGAAAAAGAGTTAAATGAGAAGAAGAAGTGTGCAAGGACATGGCTACTGATTAGTGAGTCACGGAGTTCCACCGCAATTGATAAAGAATTACGAATGGAGGATTCATTGGAATTTAAAGCTTGTCTGAGGATGAGTCCGAAGGGTTTTGACGAATTATTGCAGTTTGCTGAAAGTGAACTATCTAAATAAGACAGAATAATGAGAAAAGCACTGCCTCTTAAGTTAAAATTAGAAGTAATGTCTCAACTGACGAAATCAAACAGCCCAAAACGAGTCTACTGCTCTACTACGTTCACACGACACCAATTGTCAAGACAATTGACGTGATAGAGTGGTGGAGGGCATCATTCCGTTCAGTCAATTGTCCTCTGTCTACTCCTAGAGACAGCCGAATTTCAGAACAACTGGAAGGACAATTGGCACGCCAATTGGCCAGAGGTGTTCATACAAAGCCTATAATTGCATATCAGTAAGTTGTCCTCTGCAATTGTCGTCTCAACTGGCATCGTGTAAACGCGGCTTTATAGTGGGTTACTTATTCTAGGGGTCTGCTTTCTCTAGCTTCAATAAAGTCCACAATTTCTCGTGTGCAAAACTCGCGTACGGACGAACTATCAAGTGACTTCATGATATGGACTAGCCATTGAAGAGAGAACATTGACTCCATCAACTGAAAAAGACGGAGAGATTCCCGACATTTACGTCACTTACAAACTTAACGTCAGATACGTCACCATGCTTTACATGTTGCATATTCCTATTGTGAAAATTTTGTGAGTTGATTTGTCACATAGTGCTGTAACGCAGTGGCCAAGACGATGGGTGATCCTCAGGCAGAATTTATGTAAAAGTTGCGTCACGGCCAGTCTATATTATCATATTTATGGAACTATCATAACTCCAAAGTTCAAACAGCACTCTAGTTGATGAACCAACATTTCAAGTTGACTTCCACATTCAAATTACTATTGAAATAGCAAATAATGACTGAGAAATGTGGTAACTACTCGGAAGAATGAAGTTTGTTGTAAATCACTCATAGAATAGTCACAACTATCTTGCACAATACTGATGAGCTAGAGCTGAAGACCAGATCATGACGTTATGATGTTTGACCTCATGATAACGGGTCTACATCTGTCAAATCAATCGTCCTTTATTCAGACTGTTTTGCCAAACCATCAAATTCACTGTTTGGTATGGATTTTGAGCTGGCAGCTTCACCGGTCCATATTTCTTTAAGGAAGTCGTTGGCCAGGTCATCACTGTCAACAGCGAGCACTATAGATTTCAACAGAATGGCGCTGCTTGCCACAGAGTCCATGCCATATTAGATATACTGCACAAGTGATTTTTGGCTAGTGACGTTAGAATTTTTCTTGCTGGGTTTTCTTGAGATGCAGGGGTATGAGAATAAGCCACAAACCTCAGCGATCGTCAAAGCTAACAACCCATGCCGTTGGTTGAATTCAGCCTGATTTATCCATAGAAAATTAAACGTTTAAGATGATACTGTGGATCATAATATACTCCTTCAACGTTTAGATAACATTGGTGTGAGGGGTATGGTTTTCAAAATATGTGAAGACTATTTGACAAACAGATTGTCAAGGTAAACGACTCTCTGTGCGTATCCCAAGGAACTGTATTAGGACCCATCTTATTTCTAATATATATGAACAACATCTTCAAAATTTCTTCATTTGCTGATGACACAGCTATCACTTTTGTTGAAAAAACATGGGAAGAAGTATACACTCAGTCTGAAATAGGCATCAAAACGATTTTCAACTGGTTGAATTCTAATTTATGGAGTGTTAATGTTGAAAAAATCAAATTTATTGCATTTGCTCCAAGTAGAGATCAACCAGCTACAAACATCATAAAAATTCACAAAACATCGTGTGCAAATGTTCCCAATTGTAGGTGTACTTCTATACCGAAAACGGATACAATAAAATACCTAGGGGTATTAGTGGACCAATCTCTTCGACGGAATGCACATATTGATTGTACAGTAGGTAGACTACGCAAATTAATATATAAATTTTATCAGCTCAGGAATATAGTAAACAGGGAAATGATACTGATGGTGTATGATGCCTTGGCTAACTCCATAATACGTTACTGTGTCATAGTACGGGGTGGTACTTTCAAGACATCGCTAAATAACTTCAAAGTGATTCAAAATTCATTAATAAGAATCATGATGAAAAAAGATCGGAGGTATTGTACTCAGTCGTTGTATGATGAAACTGGGATATTCGGTGTTAGAAAAACTTACATTTTTCACAGTTTATTATGGACTGCTAATTCTTCAATCAAATTTGTACAGCATGCTTTCAATACTCGTAACAGTTCAGTTAAGACCATGAATGTTCCACGATGCAGACTCACGCATAATCAAAAATTTATAACCCATCTGGGACCCAAACTTTACAACACTCTACCTGAATCATTGAAAGGCATAAGAAACAAACTCAAATTCAAAATAGAGTTGAACAAGTTTGTTGAAAATAATTATGATAAGCTTCTACTAATACTTGAATGAGAAATATCTATTATTGCAGGTGTCTTTCAGAGCGCATCACAGACAGATATTTCTCTCTCTCTCTCTTCCTCTATTTCTCCTCTTCTATCTTCTTCTTAGTATCTCTTCCTTCCTATACTCTGTTCACTATGTTTGGTTATACAGGAAAATATATACTATCTAGTTTGCTGGCTACAATACAAGCTTGCTCAGGTAGCCGTAACTTTCATTAGAATTGAATAATATCTACATTTCATGTATCTTTACTCATTTATTTTATTTTACTTTTTTTTGTTTTCATCCTTTTGTCATAGACGAACGTCTATGTATTTTGTCTTAATACTGAATTGAATAAATTTACATACTTGCTTACTTACTTACGCCACCCAGAGAATCCGTCACAGGCATTTAAAAGATGATACATTCCACACATAATGGCATCAATAGGTTTTTTAAATGAATAAAAAATTTCGATGATATCTCACAAACACTCTGTTTTATTAAAATATATTAAGATGGAAAGCGCTCAAAGAAAGGCCGTATACAACTGAAAAGATGAGGAAACAATATTGAGATTTTTTGGTCATTAAACTGGATCATGATTTGAAATAAAAAGAATAATTTTGATTTCGTCTTGAAACAAAATAATTCCATCTTCTTTTTCCTTGTATACAGACGTTATTCTTCAGTAAACGAGTATAAGAACTTAGAAGTTTGTAATCACGTTATATACCACTACTCGAAAACGTTTTATCAGATCTGGGAAACGTGTCCGAATGTTCGAAATGTATGGCTGAACTGTTATTTATTGGTAAAGTTGTGGACATTCTGATAATGGAGGTATAATGCAGTGGATTCAAAGTAATTTCCAGGTCTTGCAAAACCCATTTCAATTTGGAAGACGCAGAGATATTCGGAAATGTGTTTCAAGTTTACCGCATTTGAACTGAAAGAATCATATTTGGAGTGACTGATTTCTGAGAGAGAGAGAGAAATACGTTTATTGTCCTAAGAAAGAGTTCGTGTTGACAAAACGATTGTGAACTATGTCAAAGTAATATAAAAGTAATTCCTAAAAGCCCATTGATATAAAATAGGGTGTCAAACACATTTTTTCGAAACAAAGTGAATTGTATACAATTTAAAATTCAAACTTTCAAAAAAAATGCTATATTATAGTGACATACAGGAGTAAACTATAACTCATAAAAAGCGTTGTCATTGTAAAATTTATCTAAACTATAATAGGCTTTATATCAATCAGAATGTCGCTTAATTTTTTCCTGAAAATATTCAAAGAATAACTCTTCAGGTATATGGGAATTTTGTTGTACATCTTTATTTCATTGTATATCAATGAGTCCTTCACCATTGTTGTTG
>WOGN01005702.1:0-12987 GCA_015342105.1 Leptinotarsa texana
GGCTGTTTTTTACTAATTTTTCAAGCACAAACTAACTGCCAAGCCAAATTTTCATTATATCTATTAATAAAAAAAATTTCCATATAAGAATGTCTTAAATCTACAGCGAACTATTCAAAGTAAATACCCGAACATATTGAGAATATGTCAGTTTATTATTGCAGGTCACTGTAATTCTGCAGACTCGATTTTTTTGGTTCAGACATTAACTTCGAATTGTCTTATTCACTTCTTAAATAATTTCATTCATATATGCATATATTGTTGAGAAATGGTATAGGTAAATACCTTACTTTCCTCCAACGCTGGTGTGTGTATGAGATATCCATGAATTGGCTGGACAGGTAGGTTCTTTCACTGAATTTACTATTATTAATCGGTATTGAATGAAGTGGATAATCTTAGCGACTGGAGAAATGTGCAGCAAAATAGATTCACGGGGTCTCTCAGTCAAAAAATCAAAAAACAAAACACTGCTGTACTTTGCCAAGCTTTTTCTACTGGAAAGCTTCTTCCTATAATGGGCTCATTTAACAAATGTTTTTTATTTAATAATACGAAAGCTTGTATTTCAAGTAATACATCTGCAAAAATCTGAAATTTCACTCTTTATCTTTCCCCTCAAATTAATTGTTGAATGTGGCGTTCACCAAAACGAGGTGTGGTCAAGCTTGACGTCACTTCAGTCGATTACGCGACAAAGGAGTGCTGGCGGATAGACGGAATATGTGTGCTGTATCTGTAGAAAGCAAGTTGTGTATAGTGTGTCAACTGCGTGAAAATGAATAATGATGAAAAATGATGTTACAAGTATTGCATGGTTCCTTAATGAAAGAATTCTTCGGTAACTGCCCCAGACAAATTTTTTATTTCACTGTTACAAAAGTTATGCGGAGGGCCGACTTTGTATCTGCCAAGTGGACGCATTATTGCCTTCAATGTTGGAATTCAAGTGAATAAACAGGTTTTTCGAAGATCAATAGCTAAACAGATCGTAAATATTATGTACCACAAAAAAAGATATCGTTCTGAAGAAAAAGAAAATACAAAGAGTAATGGAAAAAATTGCTACTAACTTCCCTCGAGAACAATGAGAGTTTGAGTACATCAGACATGACACTTGTTGATACATCATCAGATTCTACTTTTTCTGGAAAATTAGTTGAAAACTGATATTCGAAAAACAATATTGAGCGAAGATCAATTTACGTCATATAGGAAATTCCGAAATTATGTCTTGGAATCCCAAGGTACTGTTTACTTATTATAAAACTTTTGTCTCAAAAATGCCAGTCATGAATGGTGCAAAGTTTCCATCACTTGGTTATTTTCTTAAATAAACGTCAGTACCTGTTATTGGATGTAACTGGGAACATTATTGGCCATCTAGATCACCCGACTTGACGCCTTTAGACTTTTTCTTGTGGGGTTACCTGAAACAAGAAGTATACCGAAATAGACCATTTACTGACATATAACATCTGGAAAATACCATTCGCGAGTGCTGTGCATATATAAATCCCCGATTTATTAAAAATTCTGTTGCAGATGTCAGTGGTAGGACCATAATTTGTATTGAACGTGAAGGACGACACACTGAAATGTAGGCTATAAGTGTGTGACAACCTCATTTAGATCAATAAGTAAGTAATATTTTGTGCCGATTTGTATTTTCTATAATATTATTGTTGTTTAAAATTTATAATAATAATAATAGTTTCATTGGAATTATTTGCATTTTTTTTTAGTTGCCTCTACATTTTCGGAATTAAAGGTTCGTTCAAGAAAATAGCCAAGTGATTGAAACTTTGCATCAGTCATGTTAAAATTTTTATAGCAAATTTTTAATTTCTCTCTAAAAATGTCCGTATAAGTAAAAATGTATCAGAAAAGTTAAAACTTCATGATGACTTCGTTATGTATACATGAATTGATAACAATTAATCGAACTTGTTTTTTAAATTAAAGGGGATATCTGTCAAAAATAAACAAAACGTTAACTTTATTCTAGTTTCATGAAATTTGCCATATGGATATAAAATTGCCATAGACATAACTTTTCCAAGTAACTTTTTGTTAAATTCGATCTAGAAATGCATTTTTTCAATTTTTTTCAAAAAAAAAAAGTTGAATTTGACAAACACTGAACGTCAGTGGGTCACAGTTGGCCGCATTATTTTAAGTTAAATTTAAAGCAAGAACATAGTGCCGAAGTTGAACTTCATTGAAACTTTTCGAAAAAAAAGTTTCCCATATGGTGCGCACTTTAATGGTGACACTGTATAATGAATTGAGTAGAGTTTTGCCTAGAATACGGTCGCCGAGGACCCGTATCAAGTTATTATCTTTCCTGGGTGTGCGACTGTTTATACCTGCACCAGAACCTGAAGGTTTGAACCATCAGTAAATCAACATATTGTTGCTTCCAGCATTTTCCTCTGCTGGTGAATCTAGTACTCTATATTCGTGATTAGAACTGTGTAAGACATGTCTTGATTGACTTTGGAGACATTGAGTCGTCTGTTACGCTTTGTATAACCCTGTTTGATGACAATATATACAATTTCGTATGTTATCCTTCCAGTGACTTGAAATAACATTATCAAAAACAGTTGAAACAATTTTACCAGTGAATCTTCAAAAACTTCATGTATAACCAAATAGTCTGGGTCACAAGGTCCTTTTTTTGTAACCTCTGTCCAAGGGCACCGAAACTTATGATCCAGGGCTCATTCGATTCGAAATGACCTTCAGCAAATTTTTGAAAAATGTTTTCGAATATCTCGGAAAATATTGAAGATACACGAAATTTAAAAAAAACCTTGAAGAGAAGAAAATTTATTAAAAAAAGTCTCACCTCCCGGAACTCTATCACCAATATTATTCATAATTTTAATTCAGAGGCTAAAATAGCTCTAAAAGTGCGCGATCCGCGTCCCGCAAGCGCTGACCCGTACGGACATTTCTGTTTAAAAATCTGTTCAAAATCTGTTTTCCGTTAATAATCTGTCGCCCCCCTAGGAACGACAACTGTCAGAAGTTGAGAAACTTGTGCGAGCTGAGGAATAACGAGATCTTACCTTTTAACGTGTGATTCCTTTAAACAATAAATATTATTTCAACCCATTGAATAACATTGTAAAGAAAAACAATTCACATACCTTCTTGACACATGAATAAACGAGCATCCATGGAAAAAAAAATCCCGTGAATATTTTATTAGATATACTTTAGTCAATTGACTAAAGTTTTGAATTAACATAAAAACCCTGATAATTTTTAAACAGAAGACTTTGAATTTTGTTCACTTCTTGGAGCTTTTCTTGAAAGCCTTCAAAAAAGATTTCCGATGGAAAAATTTGAAAATTTTGAGTTTCCACTTTGTTATTGATAATGAAAGACGTTAAAAAGTAACATAAAAATGATTTTTCATAATTTTTAGCGTATTTGTTGAAACATTGTTATAAACTAATGTACTGTTTATAGTACATTTGAAATTTTTATCGAAATCGTTTCTTAAAAAATTTTTCAATTGCTCAAAAACTCATTTGCTACTAAATATGAATTCTGAGAAACGTTTTTTGTCAATCATGATTTTCATTTCTCTTTGATATTGTGAAAAAAACGTTTTTTCCATTTTTATTTTTTTTATTTATTCAATAAACAATTTGTTTTGAAGAAATTGATTTTTCCGACATTTTTTTCAATACTACACTTTTTGTGTAATTTTTTTTCTATTTCTTACAACTTTTTCAATTTTTTCTTTTTTACGCAGAAAGTTGAATTTAATTTGTTCAAAACAAATTGTTCATTGAATAAATAAAGAAAATATAAATTGAGACAGTTTTTTTCAGAATATCAAAATGGAATAGGAAAAAATGTTACACAACAAATTATAATATTCAGCACTGATAAAAATCTCCCAAAAACATTTCAAATATCTCATAAACAATGCATAAGTAACACTTTTTTGAATGAACGGAGCAAAAAATTATGGAAAATCATTTTTATGTAACTTCAAATAATAAGAATACGAATAAATTTGGATATTGAAAAAAAAATTTATTGCTCAATTGAATTTTTCACTTCTTAACGTCTTTGATTATCAATAACAAAGTGGAGGATCAAAATTTTTTCAACAGAAATGTTTTTTGAAGGCATTCAAGTAAAGATCCCACAAGTGACCAAAATTAGAGATTTTCAGTTCAAAAATTATCAGTGCCTTTATGTAGTTACAAAAATTAGTTGATCATCTGAAATATGTCTAATAAAATAATCACGGAAAACATTTTTTTAATGAATTTTCGATTATTCAGTTGTCTGGAAGGTGTGTGATTTTTTTTTTCTTAATGATGATATATAATGGGTCAAAATAATTTTTATTGTTTAAAGACTCGCTCAGCGCGTGAGGGAGCGCATCGCCCGCTATTAGCGCTATTATCGCCTCCAAGTTGAAATTATAAATATTGGTGATAGAGTTTCATGAGGTAGGACTTTTTTGCAGTAAATTTTCCCGGCTTCAAGGATCTTTTCCCAAATTTCGGATATCTTTAATATTTTCTGAGATATTCACAAAAAACCAAACTCTCTATTTTTACTAAATCGTTAATTACTTTTTTTGAACCCCTCTTGAATTTTTTCAAAAAGTTGCCAGAGGTCATTTCGAATCGACTGTGCCCTAGATCATTATTTTCGGTGTCCTTGGACAGAAGTTCCAAAAAAAGGATCTTGTGACTCAGACTAAAAATATTATAAAACTCAAGTGAAAAAATGCTTCTGGCATTGTTTTTACCAAAACAACTCAAAAATATATACGTTATTCCCGAGACATAATCTTTAAATAAGTTTTCCACATATTCAGTGATAATATGAATGAAGATGGCTTAAATTTATCATAATAATTGTTTTCTGACCTTCTTGAGCTTAGCAAGGAAAGAAAGATAGTCAGACAGTTGACATTCTCTAACGTTTATATGCCTTTTTTCAGTCAATCGTCATTTTACAGTTGAAAATTTGACAGACACAGTCCACCATTTGTTCGAGTGTTGCTATTAAATGAGGTGAATGAGGGTTTGCTGTGAGTGTGCGATTTGAATGAATCATATGATACATATTTCATTACCGTTATACAACAGACGACAAAATCAAAGCAAAAACTTTCAATAAATATTTTCCAGTAAATAACTTAGTACAGTAAACAAGCCAGCATGAGACAAAGGAAGTTCCATTATCAACTTGTGTTACACCTTTTATACACATCACACCCGTCAATTCTTCATAGGTATCAATACGAACAAATGTTTACCTCTTACAAACGATTTATCTTCATTATCTATCAGCCAAGTATATATTGAAATATGGGATAAAATTGTGTATCAGATAGGTAGATATATAAAGCCAAGCTTCAGACAATGTACGAGATACTGATGTATGCATGAAAATGGAAGGTATGAAAGAATGGGGTGTTTGCGTCAGTTTTAATCTTGAATATTGATCGATCTGCTTTTTAGAATTTTCACATTTTTTGTAATGAAATAATTGTAGTATTACATGGATATATTTCACGGTTCTGTAGTTGTTTCAATATCTGAGATATACAAGAAAATAAAAAGGTCTTCAACGACCTTTTTTAACAGGTTTTCGATGGGATGTTAGTCATCCAATTCCTACTCTCACCAGAAATATAACATGTTGTTCCTCTCACCACATTGCCTGCAGCTGAGGTCTTCATTATTCAGCCCTATTTTATCCAGGTGTTTTTTGATTGACTGGTATCCATTGAGTAGCTCTGTTATAATAGGAATCGATCAATCTTATACGGAGCGATGCCATCAATTTCCTTCAGGAATTTATTGATATCAGTTGGAGACTATCGTCTCAGTATGCTATCGTCTCATTATCTGTGCTAGATCTCCGTCTCACCAGGAAACATTCCTGTGCATAGAAATACTTTCTCAGGTCATCTTTAATTCGACCGTTGTCAAGACCCTAGAACAATAATCACTCAACGGCAGTATAGTTGATATATTTTGAATAATTTCACATTTTCTTGAAATCTCTAGAGTTCTCTTATAAATTACTATCTGTAGACATCTCCCAATTGATGTCCAAGTGATGGTGAAATAATCCGATAGAAAATCATAAAAAATACGGTCTTATAGAAAGCTAAATAGAGAATATCCGGAAAGTCAGTACAACAATGTTTGTTAAGGAAGCCCTTATGCCAAATACTGAATGGACTTGAAAAAATTAAGTGCAATAGCCCTCATTTTGCTTTCCTCTAAAAACCATATTGGTGATCGCTTAAGTTTTTTTCAATTCCACGATTTTCGACAGTACTAATAGTAGAGCAACTAGTCCACAGTCATTCGAATAATATTCCTTTCAATTCTCGAATGAATTTGAGCGATATTTCATCGAGAATGACAAATCGAGCAGGACAAAAAATTTTACACGTTGAATACGATGCTGTTTGGAAGTAAAAGTATGCATTGTGAATTGTACAGTGAGAATTATGCATGGTTTTTTTTCTGAAAGTCAATTGCGCAGGAAAATGCAAATTATTCAGCATGTAAATTTGCTTTTCCTATCCTTGTGGTTGCTATTGAACTACCTGCTTATAAATTGGTGATATTTTTATCGATGAATTCAGTCACTGTCCTGTAAAATCAAGAACCGTTCGGAATAACTCTTGCAGTTCTTCACTTTTGTTTGCATTTATTGTGATCATCAACCTACTTGATAAGATTTTTTACACCACTGTTAATTGGTGAAAAAATTAGAAAGAGCGGAATTCTCGGTGAGATCAACTTATATGAATCCTAATGAAGTAAAGAACAATGAAACTTTCTATGTTTTTCACCACTTTTATTTGTAACTAACGTTACTGCAGTTCCATCCTATACGGACATTTTTAAACTTATACAATAAATTACCAATGATTCGTTACATTCGCCATTATAGGTATACCAACCCAGTAGGTACCAATAGAAATAGAGGTACTTGACTTGAGTGAGTACCTGAATTCAGAGTTCACAATGCGGATGTGCCAATTTAAACAACGGCGAGTAAACTAAATCGATTTGATCATTTAACAGGTTGCACCCGCAATGTTTATGATTGTAAATTTCCAAGGATTGTAAACAATTGAGTCTGCAACCCTTCCAGGCACAGTGCTGAATTTCCGTATCGTTTAGATTCGGAAACTTGTGGTTGCATGCCAAGGCATGGTTTGAAAATGTCGAATAATTTTTTCCTAGTCTGAAGGACCTTTCATGTTCGGCATACATGGCAACATTGTCCCACATAAACACTAATACACTCCGGACACTTGAGCTTATGAACTCCAGATTTTTCCAAATTGTCGACCTTATCTTTGGCATTAAAAAAGAAATGAGATAACCAACCTGGCATGTGGTCTGAATGCCACTTCCACATTGTTTTTTCTGAAGAAACTCGCAATTATCTCTGTTCTTTCTCCAAAATATGTTAGCATTATCATTTCCTAATTTCTGGTTATTTGAACTGAGAGTATATTAATCTGTAAGTGAATTTCTGGCTTTCTTTTTTTTTATTTATTTAAAAGGAAAAACACCGCATCAACCACTAGCGTTATTAGCGGTTTCAGTAGGTAGGTACATTAAATTTTGTTAGAAATGCTAACATTTTCTAAAAAAATATAAAAGGAAGTAAAGTTTGTAACATCCAATGCATTGGTGAGGTCGCTTGGTAATCCGAAAAATTTTCTTTCTTCATTGAAAGCTGGGCAATCAGAGATGAAATGTTTAACACTCATCGTCACACTGCAGGTATCACAAATGCGAGGCTCTTCATGCTTTAGGAGATGTAGATGGGTAAATTTCGTATGTCCAATTCTCAGGCGTGTAAGTAAAACTTGCTGTCTGCGGGTGAGATCTCGGTAATTTTGAGTGACTAGATTCGGATTAATGGCTCTGAGTTTATTATTATATAGGGATTGCCACCTTTGCCTCCATCTGTCGCATATGAGCTCTTTGATTTGGAGATAAACGTCTTGATAGGGCACTCGTTGGATCTCTCGACAGTTGGGGTTTGAAATGGCATCTCGAGCTTCTGAATCGGCCCTTTCATTACCCGTTATTCCCATATGAGAAGGAATCCAAACTATCTCAATGTGTTTACCATCCTGTA
This sequence comes from Leptinotarsa texana, assembly GCA_015342105.1. Lineage (NCBI taxonomy): Eukaryota > Metazoa > Arthropoda > Insecta > Coleoptera > Chrysomelidae > Leptinotarsa > Leptinotarsa texana. Next base: position 8,170 of record WOGN01005702.1, read on the forward strand.
ATAACTTTCCCGACAGTATTGTAGTGCGCTGAGTATAGCAAATACTTCTCCTGAGTAGATACCACTCTGCCATTATGTTAAAGAGTAATCTGAAGAAATAGGGCGAAATAAATATCAATCAAATCATTAGGAGAAGATTTTGGAAGATTTGGAAGATATTGGAGAGGTAAAGGAGATGGAAAAGTATTTCACAAAATATAGGAGGGATCAGAAAAAACAGTCGATGAGAAGTTTGAGGGGGTTGAAAAGAAATTTGAAAAAAAAGCTTAAAGGACTCGACAAGAAAATTGAAGAGGATTTCCGGAAACTTCGCAAAGAATCACCGGACCCAAAAAGGTTTACTGTGGAAAAATGCAAATGGCAAACGACATCTTCGCCTTCAAGCAGTAGTTGAATCAAAACTACAACTTACGATGGCGAATCTTCGTAGTCAATTTATCGTAGACAATTTTAGGCCGCTGCGGAAAATAATTGCTGGAGAAATGAGGAAAAAGCCACAGACCTTCAAAATCTTGCAAAATATTCCAGTGAATAGGCAGAAGGATTATGAAGCCGTCGTATCAGCTTTGGAGGTTAGATATGGTAGTGAGCACCTTTAACAAGTCTACCAAGCTCAACTGAAGGTGAGAACTCAAGGTCAATCAGAAAGTTTGCAAGATGTTGGAGCTGAGCACAATGCATGCATTTTTTATCGAATATATTGTTCTTTGTGATATAGGGAAAGATATTAGGATGGTTCACATACAACCTTCTACTACTTGATACCATTTTCCTAAGTGAAATACTATTATCAATGTGATTCATTCAGGATAAAAGGTGGAACTAAGACACAATGCCTCACTGAGTAATGATTCACATGGATATATGTTATCATTTTCATTGATTACAAGTGATAAGAACTAATTGATTTGGTTTTCCACATAGTTATGGGTTATTTTTGAGGGGAAACATATGAGTTGGCAACACTGTAGTTGGAAAACGAAAACTACTAAAAAATCGGTTTGAAGATTTGAAATCGGCACCTCAGAAACACTCTAAAACACCTGTAAATTTGTCCGGATATAAAATTTATTTTATTGTACGAAAAACTCCGTGCTCCGAGTTGAGAAAGGGATCTGTCTAAATGCTAGTTGCACACACACCGATTTTGGACGGCCAGTATAAAATCGGCTGATATTTTATTGGTAGCAGGTGCTTGCAGACTCAGCGGAATTTTAGCGGTTACCGTAATTAGCTGGCACTACCAAAACTAAGTTGATATGTAGTAACTAAAATTTCACCGAGCAGTCGAGACTGGAATGGTCGGTAAAAAAACGGTGAGTATGCAGAGTGTATTTAGTCACGTACGCCATTACTTCCCGGTACTGCCGGCGATGCAGTGAACTGCTGCTCACCGGTATTTTACCTGCGACGATCACCGGTCGGCGTGTGTGCCAGGTCCCGTTCCCACATGTGGTTCACTATTGGAATTTGGACGACCAGTATAAAGTCGGCCGTCCAAAATCGGTGTGTGTGCAATTAGCGTAATACTAAACGGCAAGCAATTCAAATCTGAATTCAACACGGAAGGAAAACGCTTCAGATAGGTTTAGAAATATGGATTTGATGAGAATAAAGACCTTATTGAAGTGCACAGTTGATAAAAGAGTAGGTCGGTTGCTGACTGTTAATAATAAGTTGATATATTTTCAAGAAAGTCAGATAATGAAATATAAATTGATAAAGTTAGGGCTCTAACATTGGATCATTTCAGAACTGATAGTTCCTGAATGATGTTCAGGAGGTATTTAAATTGCGTACACTCCATTTTCAAATAAGGTGATTTCATTGATGAACGTTATTGATGAGTTAATCAGACTCGATTTTTGGTTGTATGGCCACGCGGGATATCAAGTATATTACTGATTAGTTGATAACTGAGTAATGAAAACAAAATAATGTACAAGAACGACATTAAGATACACTGGCTGAGAATGTTTCATCGATGCACTTATTATTTATGAACCCAATTTTCCATTTCATAATTCAAAAAGCCTTAGCATAATATGTTACTGATTGATTTTTCCAAAGGAATCATACGGCAATAGTGACAAAAAATATGATGTTTCAAAGAAGTTGATCTTTCCAAGAGAACATGTATATCCTCCATTACTTTTTGTTGAACCAGGTTCAACTTGCACTATTGAATGAATTTATTGGAAACATCAACTTCAAAGCCTTTGAACCGACCTTGTGCTTTTGTTGAGCGTAATTTCTCTAATGAGCTTCGTTATCGCTTGGCAATACGGTTTGAAACTGAGGATGTGGTTATAATTTATTCGAAATCTGTAAATATGATTATTAGTCCAGACTTTTTCGAGTCTTGATATGCGTAAAGTAGTATTTATTTTTATCGGTGAAGAGTGCGGTGAGTCGTACCGCACGTCATAACTGCACGTTAAAGAATTGCCAAATCTTTACTTCTTCAATAAAAATGGGAACAGATGATAATTACTGAAAAGGGATTCTAATTCACTATTGTTGATCGAATCTCTCAAGAAAACAACGAATCAACCCCAAAAATATATTAATATAGACTAGTTATAGGTAACTATGATGAATAAATCTGATTCTGAAAAAAAATATATATAACTCCACAATGGATGCTAGCATTAGACTGCCGTCATCCAGAACTCACCAGGATGACAAATCCCATTTCATATTAGTCAAGATTAGTCATCCCCCATTATTTCTACGATTACAGCATGTCTTGCAGGATGTCGATTACTGAGTATCTTACAGTCGGCCACTGCTTCAATACCCTCGTCACGAGAAAGATATTTCTCCATTCACCTGTAGCATAAATTTCACAAAAAAACTCTTCCAAGGAGAGAACGATGATTCCACACTATCAGGCTACAAACAGTTCAGCGGAATTTCCTTTCGGCTTCAGCTCATGAAAGCTTTACCTCTTCGTGATAATTTTTTGCACAGTCAAAGTGCTGACTCTTCTTCTTGAGGAGCAGAGTAACTAGCCTCAACCTCGGAGGAGACTTCACTTTCGACATTCCTTATTCGTCTCTTATCAGCCGTCTGCTGAACTCTGTTTGAGCTCAGTGAGCCAGCCTTTCGTCTTATGGAACACCTTTCCTGCCTACCTGAGGAGTGTATTCTTTCGACGATCATCTGACCATGAACCAACTGTTCGCTAACAATTTGTTGAGCTTTGTCACGGTTCCTAGGGTAAACAATTTTACTGTTTGCGTCATCTCGCACATGGGAGTATTCATCTCGGTATAGCAAACCTTATGCTTGGCCGACATTTGGCTGAATAAACTCTTCCTGGGCCAGAACGCTTCCTGCGCCTGCAACACATTGTTGCCTCGCGACGTTTTGCCTTTCATTTTGCACTTGAGAGTGTTAATTTTCGTGTAGCACCCCTCGTGCTTGACCGACGTTCAGCTGAAAGAACCCTCTCTGGGCTCGAACGTTTCTTTCTCCAGCAACACATTGCTGCCTAGCAACTTTTTGCTCTTCACTTTGCACCGGAGAATGTTCATTTTCGTGTGGCACACCTCGCGCTTGACCGACGTTTGGCTGAATGGAACCTCCCTGGGCTAGAACATTTTCTTCTACTGCGACACATTGCTGCTGGGAACATTTTGCTCTCTATCTGCCAGATTCTTCTCTAAAACGTGTTGCTCCTTTGTTCGGGTTTATCCGTTATCGAGTTCGTGAATCTGTTCATCGTCACTAACCCAATCGAGGCTGTTCCTACGAGTAGTAAAGAGCTTCATCTAATCTACTGAACATATTCCTCTATAAGGTTTTTGAGGCCTGTCTGCTTTTGAAATATCTTCAAACATACCGACCATTATCCAAAATAGCTATCACTACGTATTGCCCGCTATATGTTGGTAGAAGCTTTTTACTTTTCCTGTCGTTGGAAACAGTTGTGTATCTCATGAGAACTAAATGCCTAACAGAATGAATAAATCATTATTTTTTCTTGGAGTCATATCTAGCCTCCCAATTTTCAGATGCTAACTAGCTTTTCAGGAATTTATTTGCTTACCAATTCTGAAATGTGGACATCATTAGTGCAATTCGAAACTCTGGTCTATATTCTGCATGGAACGTGAACCCTCGTGTTACCGTACACCAACGACCTATTCAGGGTATCAAATCTCCCTTGGATGATGTAATTCGTAAGGTACTGCGATCAGTGACTACTTTGAACTAGATACCGAGCAAGTATACATGAAATGTTTGCATGGAATTGCCAACGTTTCTAATGCATTCGAGTGATAACTTTGTTCTTCCTTACCAGTTTCTGCTGTTTCAGTTTATCACCTCCTTGCTTCTGTAGCAGAACACCTCCGACGCCTCATATAGAAGCGTCGGTATGCATTCTGTTTCCGCTGTCACATCGTATACAGCTTAAACCGACCTCGTGCATAAACTGTCACCAAGTTCGTTGAGTGCTGAAGTTTTTTCCTCAATTACGTTGTTTTCAATTCATTCCATTACTATACCACTTAGCGTTTCTTTTTCTCTCATTGATAGATGATATTGTCTATAGGTCACTGGTTGATCGTCTTTGAGATAAATAGACATCTTAGACGTACCTACAGTGCCTATTTCACTGACACTATCAGCAAAACAATCACGATATTAGTTGAGCAAACTCGCACGACCAGTATTTTCGGATTTGCTCAGATCTGAATTTCAATTCATATTAGATACCGGGTGTCAACGAATCTATTAGACAAGTCATAACTTCTAGACTATTAGGTGTATCAAAACGAGATTTGGTACAGATAAATGGTATGTGGAGAG
>WOGN01005703.1:1959-12986 GCA_015342105.1 Leptinotarsa texana
ACTGGAGTTTTTTCCCAACACCAAATCGTTATTTTTACACCTCGACACGTGTTTCGATCACCAAGTGATCATTTTCAAAGAGGAAGATAAAAAAAAGAGTTTTATGATCACTTGGTGATCGAAACACATGTCGACGTGTTAAAAATAACGATTTGGTGTTGGGAAAAAACAGTAATATTCAAGCCAAACAAAATCAGACTTGTGTTTGATGCAGCTGCCAAATCATACAATACAAGTTTCAACGACGTGTTACTCTCTGTACCAGATCTACTACAATCTTTAGTGACGATTCTATGGAAATTTCTACAAAGACGATTTGGTTTTTGCGGGGATGTAAAAAATTTTTTCCAAAAATTCAGCATACGAGAAGAAGACATATGTGCGCAACGATTTCTTTGGAGAAATTTGGAATATGGTAGACTTCCTTATGCTTACGAAATGGTTGTCATGACATTCGGGGTAACATGTTCTCCTGTATGTGTCCAGTTCGTTAAAAATTTCAATGCCAAAAAATTTGCTTCCGATCCAGACGTAAAAACCGCTATCATGAAAAAGTTTTGCGTGGACGATTATCTGGATTCCAAAGAAGCCCTACAAATGATTTTAGAAGTACGCAGAGTTCAAAAAATTGCTGTCTATGAGGTAATAAATTGGATGACGAATTTCCAATTATTTCGAACAAAGCTTGCCGATGAACTAGTTTTGGTCTCAACGAAGAAAATTGCCGAAACTCCTCTACATCGAATATTTCGCATTTCATTGGACACCGGCAATGATAATTTTTCATTTAAATTTGAAAAAACCCAAATTTCCAAAGGGACTTCTACGAAAAAAACTGTTCTAAGGTGTTTGATGTCTGTTTTTGATCCGTTAGGTTTGATTTCTCCATTCACCGTGGGAGAAAATATTCTAATGCAGGATAATGGCGATCTGGAATCGACTGGGATGATGTTTTTTCACAGGACCGGAAGATTTCCTGAAATTGTATGAGTGAAATCGAGAAAGTCTCTGAAATACAAATTTCCAGATGTTTACAGCTACCTTATACCTTCAGCTGTAGCTACCGAACTTCACACATTTTGCGACAGCAGGGAAAAGGCGTTTGCTGCAGCAGTATATCTTCGAGTTGTTGGAGTTGAAGAAACCGAATTTTGTCTTATTTCGACAAAAACTAGAATCGCTCCGTTGAAATCACTATCTATACCCAGGTTGGAACTTCAGACAGCGGTTATCGCAAGTCGGCTTTCTCAGCTGATAAAAAAAGAATTGGTACTGAACAAACTCCGATAAAAATATTGGGTGATTCATGGCTGAGCAGCAGTTAGAACAGCATTCTCCAGATGTCTTAGATGCAGAATTGAAATGAGAAAACCATTACCGCCCATAATGGGACAAATACCAGAAGAACGATTTAAAGGGAAATCAGACCATTTGTCAATATAGGAATTGACTACTTTGGACCAATTCTCGTGAAAATTGGTAGAAAAAGAGAGAAAGGATGCGGAGTTCTGTTCCACCTTGAAATAGCCCATAGTCTCAATACCGACTCGACCATTCAAGAAATATTGAGAATGGCTGCAAGAAGAGGACAACCTCATGTTATTTTCTGCGATAATGGGACGAATCTAAGAGGTGCAGCAATAGAAATACATCAAGCCATCGAAGAAACGGACCATTCCAGTTTAATTGATTGTATGTCTGTAAGAGGAATCACTTTCAAGTTTATTCCTCCTTCTTCACCTCACATCAGGGAGAGAGGGAGGAGCTTGGGAGAGATTGATTGGAACAGTAAAAAGAACTACTGGCAAAGTTCCCTATGATCAAAGTCTTCGAGAAAAAACGCTGCAACTTTTTTGTGGAAACGGAAATGATCGTCTCGACCTTTGACGAGAGTATTGTCTGACCCTACCGATGAAGAGTCACTTACTCCGACCCACTCCTTGATTGGTTCTTCAAGTGATGATGTGACCTAGTACCATTGAATCTTGAAACTTGAAACTTGAGGAGAGAATGGAAAATATCTCGCATGTTATCAGATTCTTTCTGGAATCGATGGACCAGAGAGAACCTTCCTATCTTATCAAGGCGAAGTAAGTGGACAAATGATAATAAACCAGTAGCATTAAATGATATCGTCATATTGGTTGATGATCAAGCCCCTAGACATAACTGAAAGTTGGGCAGAATAACCGGCATATATGCTGGACCTGACGGGAGAATCCGGGTAGTTGATGGTAAAACATCAACCTCCGAATTCAAGCGACCAGCAACAAAGATATGTAAACTGGAGCTAGAGAACAACTGAATACTCTAGTGGGGGAATTTACTTATTATTTATCATTCTGTTGTTTTATTTTGTGTTCATTTGTTTTGTAAATGAGATTTGTCAGTCGAAGATTGAAAATTAGTAAAAACGTCAATAAAGTTCCTTCCTGACCAAACTTGGATTTATTGGCTTGAATTGATCAATTCTTCTGAAAGAATAACAGTTAGGAAAACTCAAAAAGTCGTTAAAATAATTTGCGAGTGAAAACCTTAGTCTTCCTTTCAATGTTCTGTATTATAAATATTTGATGAATAGTGAGACAACACTGAAGAATTCTGGAAAGAATATTTGCAATAATAATGACTCATTTTATCGCGAAAACATTTTTTTCACATATTCTAAATTCACAGTAAGTGGGAAGTTCTCCAAAATGTTTATTGATTTACACCCTCCAATATTTCCTATTCGTTCTTCTTACGGAAACGTTTACTGGATAAGGTATTGAACTAATTGAAAATATCTTGATTGATTTGATCTATACTTGATATCCATCAAGTACATCCATAATTACTAGGAATTGAATGAAAAAACATTTGTTTTTTTAATATCCACAATATATTACTACCTGCTTGTGATATGTGAAGCGTTTCGATATTCCTATACCTTTCTCAAAAAAGTCAACCCAGTAATCCATACAGAAATATTCTCGTTACTAAAAATTTGTATGAAGGAAAATTATTTTACATTTAATAACGTTACTTACAGTAGTAAAAACGACTTCATCATGGATAATCCTTTGAGCTCCCCACTAGCCAAAGTTTTCATGAACAATTAAAAAAAATCATTAATGTACACCCCCTTAGTAGAAGGGGGATATGTAGACAACAATTTAATGTGTTATATAGGAACAAAAAGAAAAGTTACTAATCTTAAGAATTGGATCAATACTCTACACCCCAATATCAAATTCACATCAGATATAGATGAAAACAACTCAATAAATTTTCTAGACCTCACGATAATAAGCACAGACAATAGACATAGCTTTTCCATCTACGATAAACCATCACACACGGACATGACCATTCAAAAGTCTTTATTACATACTTATCAACATAAATTAGCAGCAGACACATGATCCATAGGCTACTAAATAACCCTATGTCAGACTCCAACTTCAGTAAACAACTCAATATTATAAAACAAACAGCATATAACAATGGCTATGACCCAAAGTTAATACATCAAATTATCAAAAAGAAAAAAAGAAATTATCAAAGTCTACCCAATCCAAAAACAAGAACCAATGAAATACTGCTCATTAACCTATTCAAGCAAGTCTAGTGACAAAATAAATGAAACTAAAACCGAAAAATCGCAAGAATCTGGGGTTTTCAAATTAAAATGTGGAGAATTTCCTAACATATATGTCGGTAGAACTTTTAGAAATTTCACAACACGCATTCTTGAACATAAAAGAAGCTTTGATAATCACAGAGAGAAATTCAAATTATTCAACTTATCTTATAGATTAAAACCATACTTTTGATTCAAATTTTGAAATTTTACATTCAGAAAGAAAATGATCAAAAGTTACTTTCTTTTTTTTTATTTAAATTTCAAACCGCATCAACCACATAGGGTTATTAGCGGCGGTACATATGAGTTACAGTTCATATCGGTATACATTAAATTGAATTAAATATATGGATTCGTTTGACGTATTTTATTGCATTTTTCCATTCTCCATTTAGAATGGTGGATATGTCTCCGGTTAACTTCAATTCATCTTGGTGCTGTTGACATGTAAATAGGTGTTCCACTGTTAGGTCTATGTTGCAATTTTCAAATTTACTTCGAGCTTCCTATTTTAGTAAATGTTGGTGAGTGAGACGAGTGTGTCCAATTCTTAGTCGACTTATGGTTATTTCATTTTTTTGACTGAGGGCAGCATAATTTTTTATTTCAATGTTGGGATTTATTTTGTACAGTTTATTGGCAGTTGAAGATTGCCATTTCTGCTTCCAGATAGTGTTTATGGAAGTTTTTATTTGACGATATAAGTCTGTGTGAAGTGTTTTTTTAATTGCCACTGCACTAGTGTTTGAGAGGGCGTTGCGTGCCAGCATGTCGGCTTTCTCATTTCCTGGTATCCCAATGTTACTTTCTTAAAAGCACCTAGGATCAATAAAAGAAAACAAACCAACAATTTAATGAATGCCCAGTTAGAAGTTAACCTTTCACTACTCCTTAACTTCTTCAATAATTAATTGCATATATTTGATATAACTGACGACATCTTTGAGATATTACTCTGAGTGGATTTATTAGAAGAGAATATACTTGAGAAAAAAAAAAAACTAACAATAATAACAGTATTTATTAAAAACACTTTCCCAACACCAGAACAAAAAATTTCGGTCTCCCGACGCGCGTTTCGCTAGAGTCCTCAGGAGATAATAACAGTAGTAACAGTAGTGGGGGCAACTGTAGCAGGGGCAAATTTATGTCTATAATGATATCCTAATGTGTCTCTGGAAAGCTGTTAATGATAATCAAAATAATAATAATATTTTCATACATTATGGATGTGAAACATTATTTTATCGGTTTGAAAGAAGTAATCATGCAAAATATGTAGTTTCCGGTAAAAATGTCGGTATCCCAGAACATTTGTGATGCACTGTTTGGAACTTTTTCGTGTATATAGTAATGAATATTATTGGAGTTTTATCCCAACACCAAACCTTAATTTTTACACATCGACACGTGTTTCACGCACCGAGTGATCATCTTCAAAGGAAGATCAAACTAACTGATTACTTAGTCAGTTTAGTGTTGAGATAAAACTAGTATTAATGGTAACCTATTAAAGACTTTGTATTTTCTGCCTGAACACTGCGTTAAAAATGCAAACCTGTCCTTTCTCTTTTTAACACAAACTTTTCTGATATTTTGGGTGATCGACGACTTAATAAAACAAAATTGCCATATTTTTACCAATAGTACTTTTGGTTTTTCTCAATATATTCTGAAAAAATTTCAATAACATATTAATGTTGAAGAGAAATGGCTTTCATCAAGATGGGGTAGTAGAAAGCCAAAAACTTTCTTTCCGACCAAAAAAAAAGAATGTTCTAATACGCCTTATATTTATTTATTGTTGATTACAGAAAATATCCAATATGAACACTTCGGTAATAAGAAGATATGGGTTGACTTCTCTGGTGCCTTGGACAAATTCGGACAACAAAAAAATCGTTGAAATAGATGCAATCGGTTTTAGATAAACTTTTAGTCTATTGTTTATCCAACGGCAATACTCATAGAATATAATAAATATTTCAAGCCATTTGTTAAACAAAGGAGGAAAGTCGATAGATTAAGGTATGGGTACGAACTTCTGTAAAATCTACAGTAAAAACACTTTTCCTGTAGATTTTTTTATTCACTGAGTGATTCAATCAGTGAATCAATGGCTATTCTGAACTGAGTAGCTACATATTTCGTGTAGTCAATAAATAAATAATTTATTTTATAACAATATACCAAGTTGCCACAATGTGAATAATTGCAAGCCTTACAATGTGATAACTTTCTTAAAGTAAATGTTAGAAGTATGATACAGCTATACAATCACATTTCAAAGAAATATTATAGCAATGGAATTTTGTCCTTAAGGAAAATCAATGAAACTGTAAGCAAGTACCCAGTTTGACAATCAGATATTCCATTTCTGAACAGTAATAGCTCACCCAAAGAATTTTAATTTTTTTCATTATAACATTGAACTGTATCATAAAACTCCAAGCTATCAAATTGTTCAATAATTGAAATAATTCGATGACATGATTACAATTAATATATCAAGAAATTTAATGAATGAGTATAATTCACTTTTTTCAGAGAAAGGTAACTTTGAAAATAGTACCGATACAGTAGTCTAAAATAATTAAACACAAAAATAACTCACTATTGATTACTCATATCTGAAGTTATACGGTGTTGTTAGTGCTTAATCTTAGGATTCACATGGCATACCTTCTCTTCTCTGAGTCAGGCTAATCTAAAAAACACTCGCGGAAACAAATGAAGCACTGTCGCGCGAAGCACACACTGATTTTTTTTTCGAGCCGATGCACTTTACTGGTGCGCTGGCTGGTAGCTAAATTTGCATAAACGAATAACGCAGACGGTTCGTGCTCGTCATTTCTATGTCGATAAGATGCTGATACGTAGATGTTTTTCTTTCGGCATGAGATACACTGTCAATAAACTACAATCTAATGTGAGCGATAATTATATGAAACCAACGGGAGTGGCTGATGCTCCCTGCCGATGACGGGTGGATGAGTACAGTGTGAAAGAGATACAGCTTTTCCGAATTTTGTGATTGGTTCATTTTCATATGACAATGAGAGTTACCTCCAAATACTTTAATTGCATTGGAGTTCGAGGAGATTCATTTTTTTCTAGTAATGTTTATCATTGATCGAATTTCAGGTCTGGAACTTCCACACAGAGTTTTTCAAGGACAAAACACAAGCACTACAGGAAAATCCTTGAGGCGATCTAAGAGCGTTGCCTGTGCTAAAGTAGCGATTCACATTAGATTTGAATCGCTGGAGATTAAATCTATTTGGGAAACCGTTTTCAGGAAGTTTATTCTATATATAATCACAGTTCTCCAAATGAAAGAGTGCTTGAACAGTGAGGTTCGAGGTGTACTGAGTTGAACCTCAAAACGATGAGCAGGCACGGTCCGTCGCGTATTTCTGATATCTATGTACCCCTCTTGATGAAATAAATTGTGCCAAGTCACTTGAACACTTTCCATGAAAGTATTTATAGAAGAGAGACACATCTCCAACCTTTCTTCGATGTTTCAGACTATCAAGGTTGCAAATGATGTTCGGGTCTCCAATCAGGAGGATGGCTTCAGGATATGCTTAGGGGTGGAGCTCCATACGTGAGAACAATACTCCAAAAGAGGTCTGATCTGAGCTAAATAAACCATCAAAAGGTGCTGATGAATGTACAGTTTTCTGCTTCGGAATGCGACATGATTGTGCCAAGACATTTTGGTGTCCATTTCAACCCCTAACAAACTTATCGAAGCAGAAAGCGGGATCGTCTTTCCTGGCATTATTATATCTGGTTCTTCGGGACATTTATCTATTTGGACAAAACCAATGCCTGGGTTTTCGTGACATTGAAATGAACATGGTTATTTTCACCTAAATTTGAAATCACTTCTAGATCCTCATTAAGATATGGAACCTCCTGCTGTCGGTGAAGATGTGCATCTGCAGCCGATGTCCTGGAATATAAATGGAATGACGAGACAAGTGTGCTATCGTCAGCAAATCTATATATCAGATTCTTGGTTTTCCAATAAGTCGTTGATATACAATAAAAAAAGGATTGGAGACGATATGGATCCCTGGGGAACACCAGCGTTGATGATAGGGCCAATATATAAAGCTGATTTTTGGCTGTGATCCCTGAATGTTAAGATAACCAGCCTATAATCAATCTATTCAGGTCTGTCTAGAGTCAGTGTATTCGAGTTTGTCCGTTTCTTCAGCGTTTCTTCAGTTTTTCATGGCATTTTCAGATAAGTCTCAATGTCAGGTACGTTCATGTCACCCTTAGGTTCATCAATGCCCCGAGTGCATATATTTTCACAATTTCTACCTTTGATGTCTACGGCCATTTAGCAAATAAAGGTACTGAAACTATCTAAAAATCTTCATGATTCCTAAAATATAAAAAGTTTTACTAGACGGGCTATATTGGATTTCACTCAACAGTTGCTAATGCCGTCTCAATTAAAAAAATAACCGTGTATGATGAAGTTGTGAAGTTTCTAGCACAAATCAGAGGATTCGCAATGAACAACCAAAAACGTCGTGTTGCCAGTTGCGAATGGGTGAATTTGTAAATAACGTATAATAGTTAGATGTTATATTCTGTTATATTCGTGAATTTGAAAAGGATAACTGAAGAAGTAAAGTTCATAGTTCGTTTTTGAAGTTCAAAGAATTATTCTTGAACAAATCATAATATCCACCAATTATTGTACTGAAAGCAGTAAACAGATTATCACTATTCGAAATCAACGTTGAATTGAATGTGGACTTTAATTTTCTAAATTCTGCTATTTGTGTTGTGATTTTTGAAAGATGGTAAAATAAGAAGTTATGACAATTTAGACTTTATTGATTGTCGAAAAATTTTGTTATTCCGCCATTGAGGATGGAGACAGAAGAAGTATGTAGTGTCATCATTGAATACAAATTGAAAAAAATATATATCAGGAATACTATGAAATATTTTCATTATTAAAAAAAAATTAGAACAGTAACACCAATATAAATAATACGTGATCTAATAATAGATAACTAACTAATTACCAATGATTGATTAGAACTCGCCGATACTTGATGAACTTCCATTTTAAAAAACTAATCAATATAGTTTATTGTATGATTTTCACTATAAAGGGTTTTACAAAAACTGCGACACGTGTTTCGCTATACAATAGCTTCCTTAAACATAAACTCCTAGTATATATTTTCTTTTCTATAAAATTTGGAATTCGTAATATCTCGGGTACTTTCCATAAACTCTTGTCGAAAATCATTTTTTCCCGCCTATTACGGCCAAACAAATTGATTTGACCCAAATAAAAGTGGTAAAAAACATAGAAATTTTCATTTCTTTTTTCATCATTGATCTCCTACCACGTAGTAACGGCTACATCCATCAACCTTTTGTATATCTTCTTTTGAACACAGCTTAATAATTTTGAGCTGTGTTGAAAAGAAGTACCTACTTCATTTAAAGTCTTGTCAGAAGTTATTTTTTTATGCCCTTTTATTCAAGTAGGAAGCTTTGACACTTTCATTTTTCACTGGCGCATAAATATGAACAGCATAGTATCTTCAACATTTGATGTTAAAGTTGAAAAAATACCAATTCCTATTCATATTTTAGAGAAAAATGAAGTCAAAAATGGCATTTGAAAAAAATTAGGAGAAAGTACGTGGATTACTTGAAAATTTCAACTTTTGAATTTACAAAACAGAGAAAACTTTGGCGTTTGTTTTTCCTACATCGAATTGTTTCACAATATTTCTAATCAACAACTTTTCAAATTTGATCTTTCTCTTGAATACGGTCACTTGGTGATCGAAACACGTGTCGAGGTGTTCAAAGTAATGGTTTGGTGTTAGGAAAAACTCCAGTAATATTCAACTTTTCAAGTATTTTATCGTTCAAAATATCGAAGTCGATGAACTATAGCTTTATTTCAATTTTCTTACCTCATAAACAATTGAATGGCGCCGTATACAATGATTTAGTTGTCACCCGGTACAATCTTCGATATGTCTGTTGACCACATTTTTTGCGAAACAAGAATTTTCGAAATACTAAATATCTTGTGTAGATTACTGTTGTTCTTTTCAAAAAATAATTGAATTGAAATATGTTTTTATGTCTTCGCGTAGGGTTACTTTACACACTGGAAGGATTTCAATCATCAGAAATATTTTTTGGGAGGAAGTTGTGAAAGAAAAACAATCCGACAACACTGTCCGTGTTAGCTCCTTTTTTTCTTCTAGGATTTTCCTTACGTCAGCAAGTGTGGCCAGCTCATTATTGCCTGAAATATCTCTGGTTTATTTATATTCGAACAGTGATTTCCTGCCCTGACTGATCCGGTTCAACGAAAAACTCGTTAGTTTTGAGTTGATGTCAATAACATATTTATATCAACGTTCGGAGAGTCATGCTTGAGGTTTTCTGTTTTCGAGAAATGAGCACATATCATTATTTAAATAATGCGTGATGATCAACTTCTGAAAAATTATTCAGACATCGGGTTTACCAAACACATACTTCAGTAAATAAATATGATATAGACAGTGTTTATATTAATCAAGAAAACCGCAAACAAGTTTTTGTTTATCCTATTTTGCAATGACTGCGGAAAAGGAGTTTATTAATTCAAATATTTCGGAAACTTGATAATTATGAAGGGAAAAAAACGTTTTGGCTTTCTACTTCTCCATCATTTCATATAAAGTGGGAAAGTTTCAAAAAAGAATGAAAAAATTTAGTACGTCAATGATATGTAGATCATTACAAAAATTTCTTGGGGTGAGCCATTTCTTAAAAAAAATTCAATTAAACGAATATCGCCATTTCACAAACAATTTGAACTTCAAACATTTGCACAAAGGCTACTAACAATTTTGTTCGCTTTTAGCACCGTGTTCACTTCATTTTCGATCATGTTGCATATACAGGGTCGAATAGGAATAGGAATAGTAATTTGGATGCCCTAGGGCAACGAAAGAGTGGAGACTCTTAGTTATTTTGCTATAAAAAAGAATAGTTGTTTAAAATTATCCACAATTATATAGGGAAAAGGAAACACGATGTGACCCTCAATTTTTTTTTAACTTGAAATGATAAGTTTGTGGTATGAAAATTAAAAATTTTCAAAAACGGGGCAGCGGGCGGAAATCGATGCGTTCTATCAACAGATAGTGCCCTTCAAAAATTTCCATTCAAGTGATTTCGTCAAATAATTTTCAAAATTTTAAACTCGAAGAAGCGAAAAGTTTTTTACTTTAAGTCATGGGTACAATTAACAAATCCTACACTCTCCATCTTGTCCACTTTATCTGGAGTTTATAAGCTAGGTAAAAATTATTCGATATGGAAAATTTCCACTATGCAGGCAAGGGTT
>WOGN01005704.1:0-12986 GCA_015342105.1 Leptinotarsa texana
AATGAACTCATTATCCATATCTGTCATTGCTGAGACTTTTTTATATCTACATTTATACTTTTTTAGTACTTTTTTTATATCATCATTGTATTTCTTGGACTTTGTCAATAAGATGCAAATCTTCGGACAATAAAGTATATTTTGATTTGATTTGATTTGATTTGAAGATATGCAACCTTCTACTGCCGGTGAAGATGTGCCTTCGTATCCGACGTCCTGGAATCCAAATCGAATGCAATATATTGGATTCTTCTTTTTTTTTTTATAAGTCGTTGAAATACAATAAAAAAAGGTTTGAGACGACATTTATCCCTGGGGAACAAATACGTTGATGATGACAGTATTCGAGATATATCCATCGACGACCACTTACAGGGAAAGTTCTTTCAGAAAGCTGGAGAGGCATACAGAAAAATGATTCGACAAGCCATAGCAACAAAGTTTGGCCAGCAAACCCTCATGCCACACACGGTCAAATGCTTTAGGAATATCAAGCGCAACAGCTATTGATTCTCCATGTTTCTCAATTGCATTATTCCCAATGTGACTGACGTATGATAGAAGTTCCGAAAGCCATAACTTCATATCTGAATACGTCATTAGTAATTAACAGGGATGCCTTGTGGAATATCTTCACCATTACTGTCGATAAAAAAGTGAACAAATTCTTCATCATATCAAATGGCTTGCAATTTTCAGTCATGATTCTGGAATTGAATTGTGCAATCATGTTTTTCAACAGAAAAATTTCTTCAGATTAGAAAACTAGATATAGGTTGAAATGAAATGATTTTCATTTTATTAAGGTGACGGATAACGCCTCATCTGAAAGTAAAGTTTGTGAAAGCTTATACACTACAACAAACAATATGACAAAACATTTCCATCAAAAAATCATCAGATAAATCATTGATGAAGACGTTTTATATTATATTTCAACATACGAGGGAATGGACAATATCTTCAATTCGTTGTATGATAGGAAACAGCAATGAAATTATGTATTATTCAATTGAGAATTTTGTATAGTATGTGTTGTATTAGTTCAGAATGAATTATTTCTGTAAATATTTCTTAAAACAGATTATTGAAATGGATTTTTCACCTACGAAACTCCAAATAAAAAATATCAAGGCACAGTAACATATCTTGATATGTGCATATTTCATAAATGACATTTTGAAAGTAGCATATCTGGAGAATCTGTTTTGCGCTTTATCTATACAGTCCAAGTGACATCGATTGAGTGGTGACCAGATTGAAAAGGATGATTGCAAATTTGGGGCTACTAATGATTTTTTCAAATTATTTGTTCTTCATTTCTAAATATATATAAGTCAAAGATGACTGACTGATTGACATAGTGATCTATCAACGCACAGCCCAAACCACTGGACGGATCGGACTGAAATTTGGCATGCAGGTAGATGTTGTGATGTAGGCATCCGCTAAGAAAGAATTTTGATCAATTCCACCCCCAAGGGGATACAATAGGGGATGGACGTTTGTATGAAACTTTGACAATTTTAAACCGATCGGGCTGAGACTTTGCATGCATGGAGCTACTATAACATAGGCATCCTCTGGAAAAGAATTTTGTTAAATTCCACCCTTAAGGGGATAAAATAAGGGATGATAGAGGATGTTATAGTACCTAATGGAATGAATGAATTAAGACGAACAAAATAATTTTTAGTTCTAAATATTGACAATAGATGGCGATAGAAGTATTTTAAAATGCGCTATCGTTATGTTTTCACTGAGTTACATATACCAGATGATGAGTGGCCGCCGTATTTAACAGTACATACTATACTTAAATATTTCTAGCGGATTATTTTTGACGATTTTGGCTGTTCTTTTCTAGGCATATTTTGGATTGCATTTCGGTTCAGTAGTTTTGGTTATAGACTCTGCTTTGTATTTGGCATATGATTTGTTTTCGTTTGGTTTAAGTATAAGTTTTGTCGGTTAGACTTTTTTAAAATGGCTAAAGGAAATTTGAAAGTTGATGGAGAAGTTGAAGAATGTACTGTCGTCACTATTGTTGGTGACGGTGCATGTTTGTTTCGTGCTCTCTCTCATTTAATGTACGGAATACGAGATGGAGTGATGGAGGTGCTTTCAGAAATTGCCAAATTGCCTGACAAATATTTTGCTGATATAATGAAAAATTCTACTCATGGCAGATTTTGTGAGTTAATGACAGCAGGATTATTATTCCCATTCAAACTTGAAGTTTATAGAAACGGTCTCATATATACGGAATTTGGATCTAACGACTATCCGGTAAGGCGATTACGATTCAGCAAAGACTTGTCCAGTGGGTATTTTGATGTCTATCTTTCCATAGCAGCACAGAAAATTACTCGGCATCGTATGGAGGTAGCTGAAGAAGAGCATGATTTTGGAATTGATACACCTTCACAACTTAAAGTTGAGAAGGGTTGTCAGAAGGAACTTGTTTTGGAGCGTGAACATTCACCTATTGTATCTTCAATGAATTATGATGTCCCAATCTGAGTCTGTGACATTAATAGAAAAAAAGAAGAACAAACGTAGGGCAACATTTATTGATTACACACAAAACAATCAAATGAAAAAGGCACAAAAAATATGGACAGACTCTACCTGAATCCCACCGGGGCGGGGATGAGTCTGCTGATAGATTTTAAGATCTCCTTCTTAAAATCGGTAATGGTGATTTTCCATCGTTTGATGGAATGATAACCAGCCCGGAAGAATTGTGCACAGTGATTAATTACTATTGAATGCCTATTGAATGGTTATGTGAGCGTGTCATACTTACTCCAAAGAACGATCAAGCAGCAGCTATCAATGATATCCTGCTCATATTGTAAAAGGTGTATACTTCGATTGATACTGTGGCTGATACAGGTGACGCTACTATTTACCCCGTAGAATTTTTAAATCCATTGAAATCGCCAGGTTTGTCTTGTCATAAACTTAATTTGTGTGTGGGCACTCCAATTATGTTGTTACGAAATTTCAAACCAGCAAACCTTTGTAATGGTACGAGGCTGCAGGTGAAAACGTTACATTGCCATATAGTGAAAGCCACTATATTAACTGGGTGTGCGAAAGGAGAAACTGTATTTATACCAAGGATTCCATTAATACCTAAAGATATCCCGTTCGAATTTAAATGATTACAGTTTCCCCTGAAAGTCTGCTTTGCCATGACAATAAATAAGTCTCAGGGGCAAACTCTCAAATTTGCGGGTATTGACTTGAGAGAACATTGCTTCGCTCACGGACAGTTTTGTGTTGCTTGCTCACAAGTAGCTTAACAGTTTTAGCGCCTAATGACAGATTAGTTAAAAATATTCTGTACAAAGAAGTTTTGTAGGCCCTCATTTTTCACCCACGCTAAACAAAAGTAAAACCGCAAAAACTATACCTGATTAATAATAATACTTCTTAAAGCGAGCGAAGCCGCGGGAAAAAGCTAGTAAATATATAAAATTGCATTTGAAATCGTATTTCCACCATCAATGTTCCATCACGATCAATGATGACAAGAGAACAATAGCGATTATTTTTGAAATTTGGTTTTATATACGAGTATTATATCAATTTCATTATTTTAATTCGGAATGCTGATTTTTCAAAAGCCTGCCTGAAATTGAAAAGTCACTCCAGAAGAGAAGTAATGAAAACTCATTCATATATCTATAAAACAGCAAAAACAGGTATTCAATAAACTACATGATGCATATTTCGAAGCGGATTTGGCTATAATAGTTTCTCCCATCCCTACAAATGTTTTAATTTTGTTGGTGAAAAACAAATTTCGACATTTAATCCCATGTTAGCACACTGGAAATATATTCCATAATCCGTTCACATCGATTTAATATTTTTATATGCCCTGTCGGTCTGTAAAAAACTCACTCACTTCTATTCATAAATTGCGAAAATATACCCTCCAAAGCATTGTTATGAATAAATTAAATGATGCATTGTGATACAGAAAAATAATAATCTATATATTTCACATTGAATTTTTCAGGAGAGTATACGTATTGATATGTGATTGATATTTACTATAGTTGACAATGAAATCGTTTGCATTGAAATTTAATTCAGATCAGTCCATTTTTAGTCACTCCAATCAGTATTTGAGGTAAGTAGATCCAAAGTGAGAGGGTCTACTTATTCATCTCTTCACGGATTCAAACCCGACTAAATGCATTCAGCTTTTCAACGAAGTCGATTACGTAATTCGGCGAATGATTATTCAGGTCAGCTAGCAGAGTGAGACTCTGCCAAATGCTTAGAAGGAAAAATGAATCACTCGATCTAGTGAAAACCTGATCGGGAGTTAGTCTGCAACTACCTTCGTGATGTAATGGAACAACACGAATGTATGTTTTGGTGAGTAGATCTTCTGTGACGCATTTCGGGACAAAGTCCTTCCATTGCTGCGCCCACCAGCCAGGAATGCCCTCCTAATTCTCTAAGCTAAGTTGTAGCCATCCAGGCAGCTCTGAAATCGTACCTGTGGACTATTTTCTGGAATTTTCTATGCTTACTACAGAAATTACAATCGACTGGTCGATATCGATGTTGCGATATGTAACTTCCTGGCTGCACCAGCTAGATTTCCAGGTATGTTAACTGGAAATCTCTTGCTCTTGATCTGATTTTACAGGAAAGACAGTTGGGGTAGTTTGGTTGACGTCCATTTTTTCTGAAGATTCAGGATCAGATTTTATTGTTGAATAGGCCGAGGAGTCCGATGAATAGCTGAGAAAAAGAGATCTATGATGGCAGAGTCCCGCATTACCGTTACGAGGCTTTTTTCATGGAGTAGAAACTACAAAACATTTTATTAAATTTTGTGAATTTGGTGTTGTAGTTGAGCAAATTATATGTCGGCTAGAGGTAAAATAGGCCGATTAAATACTGGACAAACAAAAAGTAAGAAAAGCAGATAAAACCTCAGGCAAATATTACACGTTCTATAAAAATAAAATATTAATGTACAAATAGATGAAATCTATTTGTGTATTACTTACAATACAGTATGATTCAACTTTAGGATGAATTTGACTAAGACTAACTTATTTCACTCTAACATATTTTTTTAAATTGTCTATCTTTTTCGAGAATGTGTTTTCTCATTTGTTTTTTGAATATTGGCAAATAAAGGGGAATATTTCTAGAAATATCCATATTAATGTGTTTGTCTTTAGGAAATTATTGAAAATTCCACTATTTTGTAGTAGGCGAATAAATTGACTTCATATTCTAGGGTGGTGAAGTACTCATGAGGAGCTTCAAAATGATGTGTCAGAAGATCCCTGTTCCTATTCAATTTTTTTCCCAGATGGCGCCGAGTCACCTTTTTGAAAGTTTCATCTGTGAATTTCACTTCAAAACAAAGTATTCATGCATCAATTTAAAGAAATAAAAAGGGGGGACATTAAAGAAATGCGCTGTATAGTTGATGTTGGCTCGATACTAATTTTTCATTCTCCACAATTTTGGTCAACGAATTTTTTTCAAATTTCATTGATTTGACATTTTGACATGATACTTGGTGATTGATGTGAAAACACACTATTTCATTCATCCAATATTTTATTGAATCGTCGTATTTGCATGTATTTATCCTAAAATAACAACATTTTGGAACTGAATGAGTTTTTGAATGTTGATACATAATACATATTATTTTCTTATATAACCTTGTGACGAATATATCGTTCCATTCATATATTCATGATACAAACTATAACAAGGAAGGAACAATCTCAACATCTGCAAACTCCATAATACGAAATAGTAGCCACTGCCGGCAAGATCTGAAAAAAGGAATCGATTTCGAAGGATTAAAAAACAGTCTCTGGCTTTCGCGCATTTGACAAGAACGTTTGATATCTGTTCTGACCTTTTCTTTTCATATTATCGCTATTATTGATAAATTAGATAAGATCGGTTTGAGTAAATCTTTTGCCGTTTCTCGGATCTCGTTATTCAGTAATTGAAATCCGTTTAATTTATTTTCTTTGTAATAATTCGGCTTTCTCGCTGAATGTGATTGAAGGTTAGAAATTTCAATTTCTTTTATGCTGACTTTTATTTAGTCATCGATGAATTTTAGAAGTATGTAATAATTGCTATTTCCCTGAATCGAATATTCAAAAACGTATTTTTTGGCTATAATTGATTTAGGAGCAAATTTGGCATCCTATCTATTATGAGATTAAGTGACTGAATTCTCCTTAGTTATACTAATATCAAGGCTTCGTCCAAACTTTCTTCTAGTTAACAGAAATTTTCTGTGAATATATTTTCCAAATTCCATTTTTGTGACACATACTGTAGTGTAAATATGTAAGAATTTATTTTATATCTGATCTATTAAAGGTCAATTCCTTTCTGAGAAATAAATGCGAACCTCAGAGAATCTGATCTCTGGTTTCTTTTGTTGTACACTATACCACCTTGTAGATTCTATCTCGTGGCTCTTTCTGAGGTTCATTTTATAAGGAATATTCAAAATCAGCCAATTATTTGTGATAACTTCATCTCGAAAGGTCTGCCAGATATCATTTCGTTTCATCATTTGACTTCGCTACTTATCTGGCATTTTTTTAGAAGTTCTCGCCCTCTTTATTGAAACTATTATATTTTGTTACTTTTCGCCTTCAAAGTACCTACATTGATAATTCATAAAAGATTACTGACTGTTTGTAATTGATACCGTTCTATGGTTATTTTCGTGGGTGGGCTGTCAATTCTGTTTTTTTTTGATTGTTTTTCAGTCTTGATTCAAAATTATTGATTGATGCCAAAATAATATTTTTCTAAGACTATTACTGCAGCCTTAAGATACAGCCAGATCAGGTTTTCTCAAATAACAAAGCATTAAACAAATTGATAGATGTTTTTACCACTTAGAAAGGTTCAATTCTCTTTTCCTTATAACAGAGCAAATAATTTCAATCAGGTACTCTAAATTCTCAAATTATACTAAGATATTTTTCTATTGTTCCATTTGTAGATATCAAAAAAAAATTTTTTGGCTCTCAAGCCTCATTGTTGAAATACAACGAAATGAATATGAGAAATGAAATTTTCTACATTTTATTACCACTTTTATTTGTATATAATATTACTGCAGTTTCGTCCTATAAGGAAATTTTCAAGCTAATACAATGAACTGAAAACTGATAATATTAGTAAATTGATGAATGTAGCCATTAGGACGTGGTAGGAAATCATCATGGAAAATGAGAAATGAAACTTTCTATATTTTTAACCACTTTTATCTGTAACTAACCTCACATGTATAATGTCCTATATGGACATTATACATCTTAAAATTATTGATTACATTACCCCTTATATAAAACCACTGTAGGTAATAACAGAGCTACCTATCTCAATTAAGTACCTGAATTTTGTTTACCTTTGACAATTTAGGTACGCTAATTTGAAAACTGGTGAGTAAGTAAACTGAAATAATTTGATTACCCCCAATGTTTATACTTATGAATATGGAATCCAAGAATTCCAGAAAATTGAGTTTGCAACCCTTCCTTGCATAGTGCAAAATTTCCGTATCGTTTGAATTCGAGACTTAGGGATGCAAATTCATAAGCATAAGCATTGCGGGTGCAACCTGTTAAATGGTCAAATCGATCTAGTTCACTCACCGGTTTTCAAATTAGCGTACTCACATTGTCACAGGTTAATAAAATTCAGGGACTCAATTGAGTTAAGTACCTCTGTTATAACATAAAGTAGGGCAAATGTAATCAATCATTTTTAGTTCAATGTATAAGTTCGAAAATGTACTTATAGGATGAAAGTTCAGTAACGTTAGTTACCAATAAAAGTGGTCAAATACATACAAAGTTACATCCTTCTAGGTAGTAACGGGCACGGCAGTCAATTCATTCAAAAAGATGAAGTTGTTTATTATTTTCATACTATCATTTTGCCTTATCATTCAAGTTAGATATAATTAACATTATCAAATTACCTTTTTCTTCGGTTTTGTCTTTCCCAACCTGGCGTACAATTATCTCAATTAGGTAAGTGACTATCATGGTTCATTTGATTTAAAGTTCAATGATCTGAAATAACTATGGATTTACATATGGCAACTTCAATTTGAGGCTAGGTTCGAAGGAATTTCACACTGCTGTAGGTACATTCTATAATTCTTTGCCATCGCTAACACATTGCCTCTCATACTGTTTCCTCAAATAGTGAACAAAAGTAGAGGAAATTAAAGTTTTGCTATGGATCCGAGTGAGAATTCTCACCTTCCACAATCTCTACATTTCGTAGGCCAAAATCTGTCTCGCCTCTCAGAATTGAAAAAGGCAACAATGACTTTGTTTGGAATATGCCTATTGTATATAGTGAGCCATAGAAAATAATGATGAAAATTGTCTGAAAGTTATTCTCAATTTATATGTAGCTTATTTTTCGAAACCATCAACAGATATCTATTTATGTATCATCAGTTTTTTTCAACAGATCAGGGCACAGATGATAGCTACATAATTTGATAACATCAATATAGAAAGAGGCTTTTGGAGTAAATACAAGGAGCTCCGAAATAGTTCCTTGACCTACTCCTAACAAAATCTCCAGGCAGCATTGATAACAATATACGATAGTTCCAGTCCAGTCCAGTAGTTGGGAAGTATGAACGAACTCAATCATCTACAACACCAAAAATAGTTGCACAGCTATATAGACTCCTGAAATCAGATCATTGAATGGCTCAAATATCAATATCGAAGAAACATTCTAATTAGTTATTTATAATTTTGGAGATAGCTGGCGAAATAGTAATATATCATAATCTTTGTATTCAGTCAGATGTTGAATTTAAGGCAGAGATATCACGTTATTCATGATAATGATTATAGAATTTTCACAATAGATTTCATTAAATACGCATTTTGCGATAGCAATCGCTCCTTCAGTTGGACTGGTATTGTACCAGTCCAAAATTTCTCAGTCTTTTGTAAAGTGGCCCCTGCTGCGGCAACCTATTTCTTTGGAACTTATGTGATGCATTTTCTTCCATACAAAATGCTTTCTAATTTTTCCCACCGTCATAATAGTTTGATGCGCATGAATATCAAATGCCCTCATTTTATCATCAGTTTCATAAAGTAGAAGCTACGAAGTGGAATTGATATAGTTCAGTATTTTCCATTCGGATTCTTTCCTAAGAATTATATTCTCGTGGTTTGCAACTTAATCGCATATGATTAGATACTTGACTGTTCTCCACCACATATTTTCAGTCACCAGGATTACTGTGATTATCAACCAACGTGGGAGTTACTTTGTACAAATGCTGAACTGTGACTTCAAATACTTACCAGGACTTGACACAACTTTAACGACTGAGTTTAACGCATCTTTCGCAGATGAAATTCTCCTTACTCATTGCATTTTTAAAATCATATTACTATATTAAAATTTCATTATAATGTTTATATACTTACCTGTTATTTTATTATATAACATCATTGAAAATTCATTATAATTCTTACAGATCTATTTAAAATCAATTTCATGTAAGTTTTATTGCTATAACGAGAAAAGTACTTGGGTACTAATCATTTTTGTACCTTCTTATTTATTTAATAATTAATTTAAAATGTCTTTATATTTCGTATTTTGTACAGCTATCTGTTAAGTGAACAAAGTTATTATTATTATTATTGCATTGAGGTTCTTTATGATGCTTGACTTATATATTTATATACAAACGCATTCTTAAAATGTTACAAATTTCACATTTCATAAATTTTTATAATATTTTTAATAATTTTCATTTTTTTCTAAATGCTACATGCATATGTTTTTTGTAAATAATAACATTCATACATATATGTCAATTTTTATGGGAAACAAGTGCTTTGCCTCATCGCTTTATTCATTCATTCTATGTTATAACTTATTTGTATCAGTATTTGTATTTATCTTTTGCGAATAAAATTAAATTATTTTTATTATTATTATCAAAAGTGATATAGAAGTGATCGTAATTCATGTGGTTTCATTTATCAGTTGAAAACAAAGAGAGTTTCAAATATAAAACTAAAACTTTTGTTAGCACTTAGATGTTAATCTAGCATGTTGATGTTGAGTTCACTGACATAAATGATGTTGCTGAAATTATAAAATACATCTGAAAAGATATTTCTAATTCTTAGAAAAATTTTTGTATTGGAGTTAGGCGGTCTGTGAATAAAGTATTCCAAAGGAAATGACAAAAAAGTAACAATAAAATAAATGAAAAGAAACAGTTAGAAAATAATAATTCAACAATCCACAATACCTCTCAAAGAAAACGAATCATGGTACAAAAGGTTACCGAAAATAAAAATACATGAAATGTAAACGAATAGAGTGAGAAAAAAGTTACTCCAATGTTAGGATCCAATTTCAGCTAAGTTTTCCACTACAGCAAATATATCAGATGACCGTGATCGCAACTATTATCAAGTGGTCGGTTGATAATGTTGATATGAAAAATAAATAAAAACGCTGCTTGAGCAGAGTATATGCCGCTTTCAGATACTTTAAGGAATTTATTGAAATTCCTGCAGTTATGCAGGAATTTCCCTCAGCAATTCAGTAGAGGGATTCCATTCTGTTGAACGAACGGTGAATAAAATTAGATAATTATAACCCGTATGATAAGAACCGAAAGAAGTTTTTTGAGTATATAGATACTTCTAAATAATATAATCAATAATTCCTTGCTCTTCTATGAATATTCAATCAGTCACAATACGGAAAATAAACAAATCTGAATCAATGGGGAAGTCTCATCAGGGATGAATTGAAACGTTCATTCAAAAACTAACTGTTCAATGAATATAACCTGAGTCCAATTGGTCAGTAAATTCGTATACGCAAATTTTACTTACAAATGGAATTAATGTTAGAAAATTAAGAATTTCAACATATCACTTTCTCAAAATGGCTGTTGTTTCGAAAAAAGCAGTAATTATATGTACCAGTTGAAAGTTATTCATCTCAGAATTATATTTTGTACCGTTGTTTTATTGTTCATCAGATATTTCGGTGATTATCAGTTTTAAAATATTTTTCATCCTTTATCTTAGATACAAAGATTTAACATTTCATAAATTTCAATTTGTCATTATGGTATGTGAGTGATGTGAATTCCTATATTTTTTGTGAGCTCATTCAATAATTTTCAAAAAGAATTTTGGGTTCAATAATAGTCTTCGCGTCATTGATATTGGTAACTTGAAAATCTCATAATTTATTTCGGATTTATATCACTCAGAAACGTCTGAAAATAATATATTTTTGACATTTTTTGTTTCAATAATTGTTACGATCAACTGATTGCTTAGTATATTCCTATAACACCTTATATTTTCATAAAATGCCCTACAAGAGAAGTTGATGTTAATGTTGAATATAAGGAGTTCCATTCGAGTTTCAAGTCACACAGTATTGAACAGAAATGATTTGTATTTTTTGAAAACATTTTTCTTGCGGAATTCAGATATGAAATGTAATTTATCACGAAATGTTTCGCTCTACACAGTTGCTTTGTCAACAGTGATTTGAATATTATACGTTGCTTCTTACACTAATATTTATATACTACAGGTACCCATAATGTTAGAATAATCTCATTTTGATACGTTATGCTGCTACACGACACTATGGATGTTGGTGAATAATTCAAAAAAGTGCGAGGCACTACTATCTCAAACATTTCTGATTATTTCACTCCAGCATCTTGAACTTCGATGTGGAACACACTATATAATATGGTATAATTTGTTGCTGACTTATTTATGAATTTATGTTTATACTAACATGTCTTAATCTGCGAAAAGATGTAAATGAATGTGATAGATATCAAGAAATAAATCAACCTAGACCCTCAGATGAAATTTTTTACCGACGCCAATGCTAACCGATGTCAGAAATACAAGTGATCATATGGTCTCTCGTCGGGCTGCCCGACTGATTATTATAGGAGTCTGCTAATCACGGCTAGGCGGAAGAAAAGGAATTTTCTGTTTATTTCTGCTACTTTCAGTTCCACCGAGTAAATTGCTTGCTGGTCTGAAAATGTAACTTATTGTACCCAGAGATATCATTGAAATATTTCCTGATTGCGTTTTCTATCTCTCTGGATTGCTTGCTGATTGCCAACTGTTTGCTTTCTGGAAATATTAGATTTGTCTGCAACTTCTGTATATGCTTCCTTGAAATTTCTAGGTTCAGTTTGAATTCGAGCGTTATATCTGATTGATTTCAAATCAAGTACTTACTTACTTGGCAGATATCAGTATATATCTTTCATCTAAGCTGAGGCAAGTACGTGGTATGGTTAGCAAAGTTAAATTTCAACAGCTGTTGATGCTAAGTTAATATTTATTTCTGCTATACAGAGTGTTCCTTGAACACATGATGATATTTAAGGAGGTAATTCTTAGACCTATTTTGACAAAAAAACTTTTTATGGACGTATGTCCTAAACGCCTTAACTTTTGAGATACAGGGTGGCAAAGAATTCAAAAATAATCAGTTTTTTAATAATAATTGAGATAATTTTGTACACATCTTTGGCATATTTGGTACATATGTTCCATGCTTCAAGGCGCATTTTCTGAAGTACACAAATTTGTATTTCTTCAAACAGTAGCGTCCCTACGGGTTTCGCATTGAATATTTTTGGGGAAAAAGTACTACGCCAATACTTTCTTTTCAAAATAAAATCATTTTTGAAATCATCATTTATTTTTGAGAAAATTTGATCTCCTGGTATTTCTTTATCTGACGCATGATTTTCACTCAAAAAAATAAAAATCGACAGAAAGCAAATTAGGAAATTAGATCAATTCTAAAATGAATGAGAATCTGAAAATTGCTTCATAACGCATTACCAATTCCCTAATAATATTTGAAAACATAATCTGCAAAAA